>CM068306.1:13781645-14010514 GCA_034768735.1 Schistosoma mekongi
ATACACTGTGGCTGTGTCAATTGAGTGGATGTAGTAATTGTATATGAATAAAACAACTGAAACACCATTACTTTCAGAATGTTCTTACATCAGCAAAAACATACACGTGAAGATTTAGTTTAGTTGCAATGGTCTGCGTTGTATACTGAAGAAATATACTGCTATATTGGAAAATGATCAATTGTTTATTTTTTTATATACATTCTGATACACATAATGTTACAATACCTCCTTTAAAAATTTGACACTCTGTTCAACTTATATCCTATGAATTACATCGGGACAGGTCTTGTGACCATTTGTGAGTGAGTAGACGTATTTATATAACTTCTAGAGATCATTTCTAGAGTTCTAGTTAGAAAACGTGATCAGTAGAATTCAACTATGTTCGGTGTGTGACAATTATACACTGAAACTATGAAGAAGATCCGCGATATATTGCAAACCGACTGAGTTAGTAGAAAAGATCAACTGATTTTGAAGCCGGGTTAGTGATCTTGTTGTCAGTGCTCCTTAAGAAGACTGAGGTCCTGGTTCGATCCCTGGTGGGGGGGTCATCGATGACATGTTGAAGAGACCGTAAGGGACGAAAAAACTGTAAGTGGTTCCAGTTTGATGGCGTCTACTCAGAACATTTAATAATGCCAATTAGGATTTATGAATAACCAGCACTTTGCAAAAGCTTATTAGTTGTAGTGATATAATAGAGTTGTATTGCATACTGCCATGTAAATTATTTGAATGTACCATTATCTTTTACACTGATATACATACTGTAGGTGGCTTGTGCATTCTGTACGGTTTTTATGTAGCACTTAAATAAACTTAAAACAATTTCACAGCGGCCACCTAGGTATTAGAAAAATGAAGTCACTACCTCGAAGTTACGCCTACTGGCCGTCAATGGATCGGGATATAGAAACGAAGTCCCGCAGCTGTTGGTCCTGCCTACAAGCTTCAAAGAGTCCAGCCAAAGCCGAACCTCAACCTTGGCCGAAACCAGACGCCCCTTGGAGTAGAATACATGCTGATTTCGCTGGTCCAATACAAGGCAGAAATTACTTAGTTGTTGTGGACGCTTTCACAAAGTGGCCGGAAGTATACCACATGCAAAGTTTGACGTCAGAGGCCACAATTCGCAAAGTGTCCAGACTTTTTTCCTGTTTCGGCGTCCCAGAGGTCCTGGTGACCGATAATGGAACCCAGTTTATGTCGTCCGCATTCAAGCGTTTTTGCAGCGAAAACGGAATTACACACATGCAATCTCCACCGTACCATCCTCAATCCAATGGCCAAGCTGAAAGATTCGTTGATACATTGAAAAGAGCTCTGAAAAAAGAGGGAGGAGACAGTGTGCCGATACAAGTTGTTGACAAATTCCTAATGTCTTATCGTGTTACGCCAAACCCAGCCGTACCAGAGGGAAAGTCACCGGCAGAGTGCATGTTCGGAAGGAAGGTGCGGACTATTTTTAACAGTATGCTGCCTCAGCAAAGAACGAATAAATCCAACGGTGAAAGTCAACAGACGACTATCCGTAGTTTTCAGGTGGGTGAAAAAGTGCTTATCAGATCATTTCGAGGTGATAGAAACTGGGAGCCGTGTGTCGTTGAACGCAGGATCGGAAAAGTATTATACTTAGTTCGGGGAAATTTCGGTACGTGCACAAGACATGTCAATCAAATGCGAAAGAACGGGGGAACAGTGAAAACGCATGGACGACTTCCATTTCAAATGCTGGTGGACACATTTCCAAAGAGCCCCAGTAAGAAGGAACGCAGAAGATTCAACGCCAAAACAATCAAACCACCCCGAGTAATGGACCGCAAGCGGAACACGGTAACAAGGTTGCAAGTTGACCCAAGTAGAAAATCATACATACAAAAACCGTGAAGAGGGAAGGTGATGAATTGGCTCCCAGAAACCTCAACGAAGCCTCCAGAACGCTTGGAGGTGCCTAGTGTTTTTACCGGACTACCACAAAGCTGAACTGGTCTCGAGAAACCTATCAGCCGTTTTCTTTTTTTTTTTTTAAAAAAAAAAGGGGGAGGTGTTAGGGATTCGATATCCCTAAAAATACAATTGTTCATTTTATCAAGTTGTATTGATTTTTGTAAACTTGATTTATAAACTTTCATCACATTTTAATGTGAGTCAATGTAAGTTATATTCACAGAGTATATTTGACAATATTTCATTGTATTAATAAAATGTTATGATTGCAATTTTTGATGAATAGTCACTATAAATATACGAATATTTTGTACACGACTCACTTCCCTTTTCACTGGAATAAAGTTTCCTGTTTTCTCGTCTTCTGACTTCTGATTTTGCGACTAAGAGGGTTCAAGGCGTTCAAGTGCTAAGATTGCGTTGCGGCTAGTCAAAGTCATCAAGCACGAGATATAACAGGTGTGCAGTAAGTGTAAACAGTATTTGTCTCTTGTTGGAATTTCGATAAAAGAACTAAAGTGGTTATTAACTACCTCCTAGTGTTTTAGTTGTAGTATTAGTTAGTTACAGTATAAGTTTCATGAAAATTTCAAATCAGTTATACTAATGAATTCTGACAACATTGTCAACCGTCTTAACTTTTAAAGGTACTTACAATACCTCTATGAACTTTAACTTTATTCTTGTAGCTGCCAGAAACTGATCCATGTATTGAAACTCTAGTGGAAGACAAGAGTTCAGTAAGTAAACAACTAACTCTTTCAATAAATATTAAAAAAGTCCATCTGTAAACCAGTGATAAATACTGTCACGCAAAGTTTTGTTTACTAACATAAGAATTTTACATGACTATTATACTAAGCGATCGATTGACTATCATTAGACAAGAACAGAATTTCTTCACAAAGTGATGTAATTGATACTTGATATATTGAAGAGATAGTGCGGTTCACTGTCAAATGATCGTTATAGCTTTGAATTCAGTACCATTGTCTGACGTTAGTTTGAAATCCATTTAAAGTCAGGAAACACACGACAGCTCTTTCTTCTTAATATGAGACTTTGACTATCTACACCAATTTCAGCACTAGATATGAAATTGCAGACATCCAATAGTCGCGCCGAGAGCCAAAATTTTAAATTTATTAGCCGACTTGCATTTCTGGCTTCAATCAATTTACGATATACTGAACGACCTCATCCAATGTTATTGGTTGCTGCCCGTAGCATTCTCTCCAGATGTGACTTAATTACACTGGTTATGTCTTCTTCGATACACCGAATAGTAATATATATCTACTGACAAACGACTGACCTCAGTAGATAATTCTACTATTAAGATGAGTTCATTTAGTCCAACCAAGTCAGGCATTAGTCAGCTACTCTTCAGTAACATTAGATAGGGTCGCTTGTATCCATCTAAAATAGGAATGTAAACTAGTGGATTCCAATGTAGTTGTGCAGCTGTCCAACGATCCCTGATCTTCAATAACTGTTTGACCGAGACCAAACCATGATGCCTAACTCAAATTCAACAATTTCTACAGTATCCAATAATAATCGACCTAGTTAAATTTCTGTGTTTAGACTGGAACAAACTAAAATTATTATGAGCTAATTTGACAAGAACATTTATAGTTTAACGTACATGCCATTAACTAACTGAACTAATCACTAAATATCTACCATCCACATAAATGTTAAGATAGTTAAGATATCATGAATAGATATTGAAAAGGAAAATACGTTAGGATCAAAGATACTTAAAAGTTTCACAATACAGAGTTCAGAGCAACCACCCTCACTTTACTAAAACGGAATTTTGAATACATCAACAGAGTATGGACGCTGATTATGGACTGGTGTCAGATATTTTTTTTAAAACTATCTAACCATATAATTTAATTAGATGTAGTAATTGTAATACAATAAAATTGATTTAATAGAACAAATAATCATTACATTTTTGGTGTTAAAGTAGTTTTCTGTTCACATATGAAGTATATTGACTTTACAGTTTCTTTTTTGATTTTTCAGAGTATTTATCCTAAAGACTTTAAAGTTCCAATTAGAGAATGTGTACCCGTAAGTAAAACTGACGTCTGGAGTGATATATACCGGTCATTTACATAATCATGTTTTGATCAAGACTATTGTAATAAAAGTGTACAATCTTGTACAATTCATCAAATTCTACTTAACATGGTATCAACACTCATTTGTTTGTTTATTGTTAAATGTAAATAAAATTACTACAATCAACGATTATTGGCACCATTAACATGGTCATGTAGATATTAGGTCTCTTTCATATAAATGCATATTTACATGAATAATGAACCACTTTCCATTGAGGTAATTACAAACAACTTGCTTTGTGCATACTTTCTATTTTGCTAACATTATTTTTCCTCCATTTCATATTTCATTAGGTAACATTTTAATTGTTGAAATAATCTCATTTTATTTTTGAAACAAAGATATGCTAGCTAAGAATAATCTTTTTCGACCAATTCTAGACAAAGCCGACATTAATAAATATGAATTCATTAAGGAGCCAAGTTTAGCGTGAATATTCATACTTTATATGTATCAGTAAAAATGCACAAGATGATGGGTTAGGGTTAGGGTAAATAAACAACCAATTTTGGTATTTGAAACTGTCAAATATTGATCTTGGTCAAGTATCATTGGCAACCTGCGTACACTGGATAACTGTTTCGTCGTAGTACAGTACTTCTACTATATGATATCATTCTAATTTGATTTGTAACTTTTCTTTATGTGTAGTATTGTATTCGTTAGGATGCCTCTTAATTTATTTTACTCTATTGCACTGCTATAGTTAAACAATTTGTCTATGTTGTCAAAAGTAGAATAGATGTGAATAGAGGTTTGTTCTACAATTTCAGGCTAGTATTAATTCATTTTCATAATCACCCCAATGGCAGTCAACTATGTATTGTTGGGGATATCGAATCCCCAGAATTCTCTTGGTAAACCTGTTATTTTTGTGATTTATTAATGTAAATTTAAATTTCTCGTTTTCGCGCCAAAAAGTTTCTTTTTCACCTTCACTTTGTGTTACCCACTTAGTGAGACCCTAAATTTTATTGGATTTTTTTGTTTATTTTAGTACGCTATTTGTGACATTTTAACGACGCTCTCTTTTTTTGTATGTATGCGCATGAGATGTGTGATTGTCATTCCATTTGCCAGGCTGCCTGTGAAATTAAACGCTTCTGATGACTTTAGACTTTTTCCTCTAGTTAACTGGGCTGGGGAGCTGTGAATAGCTTAGCTTACCTGTTGTTGTGTCGCTGGTCATACGCTCGCTATCAGATATCGAGGTGTTTTCTTTAATTCTGGAAACCCTAGCATGTATACAGTAGAATATTCACAAGTTGAATAACCTCAATTTAGATCCTAATAATTTAAATAGAAAACGCCAAGCTACAAATGACCAGATGTTAAACAAGCTAATTTAGCCCACACTTATCAAATGTACTACACAAGATTTCTGGCTACTGAATCATTTATTTAATGAACAAATGTAAAAAAGACAAAAATTATTCTTTCTCAAAAATATGTTTGTGTATACAACGAATACCGAAAGAAAAATTCAATGGATTGCAGATTATGTTGAAGAACAAATCGTCACTTTTGGAAGGAATATTCAACATTGTTGAGTAAAACATGCTGTTAAATGTTATGGAAACAGTTTCATTATAACCGATTTATTTCATTTCTTATTATTAATAAAATAGCAAATACTTGTTATGAAAATCACAAGTAGTATATTATGAGTTGTACAAGTTTGTACACTTTTATTACAATAATCGGTTTGACAACAATAATATGAAAATGTAATATATGGAATTTTCCAAAAATCATAACTACATTGAGACGAACATTTTCTGACTGTAATTCGTCCATTGCCAAGTAAAAGCTTCTGTAAGAAAGAACATAAATGTTTAATAAATGTATGGTTATGAGCTATAAATATAACTGAAAGGGTATTCTTACGAATAGGGAACATAGATATGCAAATGTATCTTGCCATTAGTTAATTCGATATAACCTTGGTTTTGCTTCTTGTAAATGGATATCACATTGATTTGATAGAATATTTGATGTTTTGCTGATAAATACAAACATATTCTTCTAAGGCTTTTACGTCTACATAGACGAATCTATAAAATTTACATTCACAAAAAATCTGTATCACTATCTCCAATTTCAGGATAACGACACCTACATGTTACACGTAACACAACTTGCTGTATGAGAAAAAAGTTGCTTAGGTCCGTTGTTAGGTGGCCGTTTATCTAACACCAAAGGAACAAGTATACAAGTAATGTTATGTTACTTTCAAAATTATTATTAATCTTATCGTTATGGTTATCGATATTTTGTATGTCTTGATCTTTTATAGTCATTCGTATTGTTAATAAAAAGATAGGTCTCCCCAAAGCTGATTATCAATTGTCAATATAAACGGTATACAGTTTCAACTAAATTCTATTAGTAAGGGTGTGGCAACAAGTCTTTCTTAAAATAATCATTTTGGTTTACTGTCTGATTGAATAATTAACAATATCTAGAAAACTGCTTATCGGTTAGATCCTCACAGAAGAGACATTATCAGGCATCTAGTCTTCTGTTACATATATTTAAGTACTTTTATTGCAAACAGACAGTGGGTCAGATTTTGCTGCTTACCTGAATTTGGTTAACAGGATATACTTAATAAAACTTAATAATTTACGTACTTATTTCACTTACAGCGCACCAGTTGCAGTTATTTTCCTTGCCTACTAGATAAGATGAGCTATTGAATGGAGTCGGACATATTTCACATTGGTAGCAACTCAGTGATAAACCTGAAATCAGAAGAAAAAGATGTTACAATAATGTTGGTCCTCGTATGCATTTAATCAATTAATCACACTGAATATATTAAGGTATATCATAGAGGCTTTTATCAAATATATTGAAAAATTGTGAGCGTATTAGATGTTTATGTAACGATATGTAGTCATCTTATGCCTACATGACAAGGTATTATATGACCCACATGGATGTAATCAGTAGCATTGATTCATCCATATATATATATATATATATATATATATATATATATATATATATACATATATATATATATATATATATACAAGATAATTGGAATGAGTATAATTTAAAATATATTTTGTTTGCTTAATTATGCGAGCATAAACTGGGAATTTAGAAACAGAACACTAAGGTTCCAGTAGGAAAAGCTGTTTAGTAACAAAATGACTTTTTTAACTAAGGCGGTATCATAATGTAGAACTATGGGTCAACTGAATAAATATCGTACAGAGTTAAACCTCCTTATCGGTACAGTATTCAGTTTGAATGATATTATTGATAGATACTTCCAGATAACAAGTTAGTAATGAAGAATGAAAATAGTCATAGTCTGTTCATGATATCACAAATTAGAAGCAAAAATTGTAGACATACAATGTTGGTGAAAATCGCTAAACTATTTTATTGTTCAAAATACCTTATGCTTTATTATAGTTTGAAGACACTTTAACGCAACACTATATGGAACATGTAGTAATGACGAATGAATTCTCAGAGGAGTTAAATAATGCCATCTATATTCATTGCATTTCCTAATAATTTTCCATATGCACGATTATCAGCGAACTAAATCTTATACTTAAGTTTAAACCAGGCAAGACTATTTCATTCTTTATTGTCATTACATGTTACATAGACAAAGGGTTATTCAGAGTCCTATTTAGTATTTATATCACTCAGTGTTTGTTACACATAATAAGGCATGATTTAATTTTGTAAACATAATAGAATAAAAATCTGTATAATATATAGTAGAAAAAATAGATAATGAAACGATAAATAAAAAAGTCTTACTATAATCTACATTAACTGATATCAGTAATGTTAACAGGAGGATCTGTGAAATAGATGCCATAGTGGTAGTAGCACAGTGCACAAAGTCCGACAACTGACTTCAAGTGTATGTAATTCCGTTAATTACACAAACTAATTATTCAACCTTTTTATAAAACAAGTGAGCTATTATGTGTCTAACACAGATTTCCATCACTGCTAAATTGTTAGAACACAATACCGTAATTGGTGCTTATATAATTGTAATAATGACATGATCACTAGACATGTAGAATTTTCTTATGCAAACATTGATCTTAAGCGATGTTACTAATTTAGGGGTTGACGGTCCTATGTAAAGTACGCTATACCACTCAATTATATTTTACCTACATTATCTAACGAGCTGAAAGAAGTACTTATCTTGTGAGTAATACTTCACTTTAAGAAATATTGTCTTTTATGCGATAAATGACATCAAAGATAAGTCATGTGAATTGTAAGAGATAACGAAATGGAGGGGGTCGGAAATAATAAAATTGTATGACTAATTTAAAAGTCAATTGAAAATTTCAGAAACGTTGCTTCTTGACAGATAGGAATTCCTATATGAAAGTACATTCTTTATCAAGATATTTGTTATCAGTTAATCATTAATGTGCTGTTTACAGATGCACTCAGAACACATTAAAGCATTTCTGATTATCATCAACTTATGAATATCATATTGACTTATTACAGTTCACACGACTTAGACAAATGTATTTATTTTCTGTACACAAGACGTGTTTTTAATGTCTTTGAGTATGTAATATTTCAATGATACACGTGAAATTAAATACGTTGAAGGAATTGAACACATTATTATCAATAAATAGCTACTAGTTATCCTGTAGATATTAGTAGATTAACAAGCTGCTTTAATTATTGTCTATAGAAACTCAAAGAAAATCAAAAGATAAATTGAATCAGTACACAATGATATTTCTCTTTTGTTGCGGATAGACACGAAGGAAGAAGAACAATGGCCAACAGACTGGAAAGAAGGGTACCTCATCATAATATCTAAGAAAGGAGATCTTAGCAATTGCAAGAACTATGGAGGTATCATTCTACTTTTAGCGCCAGGGAAACTCTTCGACAGTGTGTTGTTTAACTAAATGATAGCTTCAGTCGACGCCAAACTTCCAGATCAACAAGCCGGATTTTTTAAGGATCAGTCGTATATTGACCAAATCGCGACACTATGGCTCATCGCTAAACAATCAATTGAATAGAATTCACCACTTTATATCGATTTTCTTGACCACGACAAAGCATTCAACAGCGTGGATAGGAGAACATTAAGGAACTTTCGACATTTTGTCATACCCGAAAAGAAAGTCAACAGTATACGGAATTATTATGAAGCAATAATCATGCATGGATGTTAGCTCACGGATTCATTCAAAGTAAAGACCGGTGTCAAACAAAAGTGCTTACTCTCACCCTTCCTATTTCTGCTGGTAGTTGACTAGATCATAAAATCTCCGACATCTCAAGGCAATCTTGGAATACAGTGGACAACATAGGTGCAATTACATGACTTAGAATTTGCAGATGACCTAGCTCTTCTATCCCACACACTGCAACAAATGCAGATGAAGACGGACAGTGTAGCAGCAGCCTCTGCAGCAATAGACCTCAATATACACCCAGGATACAAATCAACGAACACTAACCCATGTATTGTAATTTGCATATAAATGCATAGAATGATTAGAGTGATCAAAGTAATTTGTAAGTAAACAATAGAAATAAAGAAATAACTAACTGCAACACGTCAAATAATATAGTTGGTAGTAGAATTCAGATGTATTATAATCATTTTGAATACAATTATTAAATTTGTTGATCCGAATCCTTACAGCTTCTACTATGCATAATATGTAGGCGCAAACCTCATTCAAATATATAGATAATCATATAAAATGCATTGATTTTTATGATGGCGATGTCTTAGGTAAAATTTATTATTATTCAGTAGTTCACCACTATAATACTTGTCTAATCATATTCTTTGTGCAACTGTCCACTTTAACATCTCGTCAACCATGACACAATAATTTTTCTTATTATAGATTTATTATTTTTTGCTGTTTAGATTATAGACTACAATTTTTCATTATCTCCTTATCAGTTAAACAACTTAGTAGCTACATAGACTTAAAAGATAAGGGCATGAATTTTGAAGCGAATTATTCTGGGTTCGATTCTCAGTGTGAACATTAACAGTAAGATCCAGGTTCGTCTATTTGATGATTGCATATCACATTTACCGAGATTTGCCCTGATTATTTAAACTTTTTTACACATACTTCGTATACTTTTCACAATGATATCTTTGAACAGAATCCATCTAGCTAACCAATGGAAAAAACAGAGCTTGTAAATTGATTTGCGAGCTGTTAATAATCCTATCACCTTATAACGCTATTGTGTTTATATGCATGAATAAATAGAATACAACCAAAACATTATTGTTATATGAATGAATACTTAATCAATGATTTGCTGCAAACTCTGATAACTTTACACTTGACTTCCTAGATGTCACACGAACAAAGCAATTCTTCATAATTCAATGTCACATTTCTGTTGAGAAATAATGCTTTCAGTGAATGAGTTCTTAGAAACTTGATTGAAATAAGTAATGATTTCAAAACTACAGGGGCATAATGCAAATACCAGTTTATTGAAAATTATCCAGTCTGAACTACTTATGCAGAAAGATAGTGTTTTGTACTTTATAATTTTTATCAGACAATTTTATTATTTCTTATCTATCTACTAATATCCATTCACTAAATTGATTCTAGTAATGATTATGTAGATCGGTCAGTTGAACTCTTATTTTTCTTATGTTCACTAATAAATATAATTTCATATCTACAAGTTGCTAATCAGTAAATACAAATAATCATCAGTCCTATCATATTCTACATCATTTTCAGTCTCATTTCAGAAAACAACTCTAGCTTTAGTAACTTTGTCTGTAAGCTTCTATGGTTGCTGTTGGTTCCAAGCAAAGATAAACGAGGAGGGTTAGGCGTGGGGTTAATAACCCTATCCAGTAGAACACAAGTTTGTTAAAAAGAACTCTAATTTGAGTAACTAAATGATGTCATATATTTGTTTCATTATATTTCAAAACTGTCTGCAATATCTTTGTTCTGGATTAACTCTAGACTGCCAGAGGAATCGACTTACAAGTTAGCTATGTCAAATCGAACCATTTAATTTTTAAGATACTTGACGTGTATCAAACAGCCACAGGGATGTGATAAGATCGTAAACGGTCACAAATCCCATATGAATTTAAATACACATTGATGAAATTCGCACAAATACTGTTAGTAGCAATGTTGTTATTGTTCATATAAATTCGTGTATTAAACTGTTAAATTTACGTTCCATCAACTAATTATTCAGTTATAACAATTTATTTATATTTAGTGTACAAAGTAGTAAAGTAGAAAGAATTACATTCTATCCAGTTTTTCTTTAAGTTAACAATGAAGAATCAATAGTTAATAATTGTTTCTACTACCAATGATTAATGAAATCCTTCTTTTGAGCATAAATGGACCTTCTTACAGATTTGAAATTAATTTTACCTACGTTTGTTTAATGAAGAATGGCAATAGGAAGAATAAAGGCATTAAGGGCTATCTACAAATTATATTAAAATTTTCAAGATTGGGTACATTAAGAATATTTCACTTTACCGATGTAATGAATACACTTTATGACCCGAGCACAAGTATTTAAAAAAAGTGTATATAACGTACAAACAAAGGCATCAATTCAGAATTCAGGGACAAGGCCTAATCCGATAATAGTTGAAAAATCTTTAAAATAGTTTATAAGAACAGCGTGTTACTAATGTCACACTTTCTTTCGCGCTACTTCTGTCCCATCCTTAAACAGTAAAATCAAATGAACGAAAGTATTAACCTTCCAACGTTGTTTGTTTCACATCTCTAACCCAACAATAGCAAACTTGAATATTCAAACACTTTATTTTACTTAATTTTGTTAACTAACTATCCAACAAATTTTTCTTTACTGCTTTGACCTGCTTATTACGTGCACACAACCACTCACATTGCCGCAGTTTTATTATTTTTGAATGTGTAATTATGCTTGTCACTCTAATATTTATAGCAGTATTTGAAGTACTGCATTTCGTCATTTCTTTATTCCTATTGTTCACTTACAAATTACTTTGATTACTCAAATGCTTCTATGCATCTATATAGAAAATTACAATATATCAGAGAAAAGTCCGACGGTGATCTATTTTAATTAGAATCACTAGTCTGATAGAAATATATAAGGTATATATATATATATATATATATATATATATATATATATAATATATATATACCAGTGAATAAATCTACTACTAACGGAATTGCAATCCATTCAAATTGTCATTACTGATATCAGTGTCATTGTGATGATATGAATCAATGATTATGATGTTGTATTGATTATGAATGTGTGAGTGGACGTTTATTAAAGTATTGAGTGATTGAATGTAAAAGTGAATGACTGGTGATACTTGTAAAACTCAGCCACACCTTAAATCAATGTGTTTACTTCCTTAACAAATCAACGAAATGGAGTATCTCAGTATTTCATTAGTAGTGTGCACATACTCAATTCCCAAGTTATTCTTGATAAGCAGATTAAATAAGCCGAAAATCTGAACTTTTCATAACCTTATTGATGTGTTTGAACCACTCATCAAATATTGATTTTGTTGTGACGCGTGGTTTAGATCTTTTTATCGACCGCAAGATCTCCGTCGTAAATTGTTATTTTGTCTAGATTGACAGCACGATTCGACTCCTAAGCTATGATTCGACCCCCAGGCTAAAACTACTCGTCCACAGGAACACGAGAGAGAAGACAGGAAATACTGCAAAAACACTTTACTGCAAGAGTTCAGTTATGTACAGAAAATTAGGTTACATATTTTATTATAAATGTCCTTTAGGCTTCTAGAGACTTCTGTAACCTACTAAACACAGTAGTGATGAGATAATTGACCAATCGTAGACATAGCATGTGACTTCTCTTTTTTTTTAGAAGTTTCGGATAAAAAGCTATCTGTGTTCTGATTGGACAGAATATTTCCTATTGATCTCTATGCCATGTTGAGCCTGTTTCAAGGGGTTTTCTGAGCCTACCCAACATATTTTAAAACCTTTATGACTTTTCTTTGATGTCTCTTATCCCACAATGAACTACACTTCAGCACTGACAGCTAACAATAAGTAATACTGTATGTAACGACAATTAGATTTCGTTAAACATCGTGACAATGCTTTTTCATCTTGTTTTCCGTATACAAATATCGACCGTTTGTGTATTTATGTGTTGCATTTTCCAATGCAGTTATCAACATTGTTTAATAGATGGATAAAACTTAACTAGCAGTGAAATTCTGTATTTGTTGAATATTTACCTGATATTCACAGTTCCCACATCTCCCTTTTATTATCAACTTGCTTGTCGATAATCTATTTATTTTATCTCCTACAATATGGCTTGATTCACCAACATTCTGGAAAAATTGTTCTCGTGTTTTCCTGAGATGCGACGCAAATTACAATTCATGAAGTAGTTAGTATTGTCAATATCTTCAAAACTATTTGTTTGGAAGGTAACAATTTCTGGTTTCAATAACTTAAATAGAATTATTATTAGTGGTCTTTTCATCCAACAAAAATATTAATTCTATGTAATTAGGATAAGTTTATATTTTCCCGTTGATTTGTAATGGATTGAAACTGGTCAGTCTATGTTGCCTTATGTGCATCCTGATCAGATTGCCTCGATATAGCGTTATTACACAAGTTATGTATTTAAGTTGGATTGTGACTGGCAAGCGGAATCCAGGACGCGAGTTTCGTCCTATTTGGGGCTTATTGGCTGGAAGTACCTGCATCCCAATGTTGATGTTCACGTACTGGACACAGTAGCCTAGTGGTGAACGCTGTGGCATTTGGCACGAAGCGGACTGAGTTCAAATTCCAGTTTGAACATCAACATTGGGATGCAGGTACATTCAGCCGATGAGTCAGAAATAGGACGGAACGCGCCTCCTGGATTCCGCTTGCCAGTCAGAATCCAACTTAAATATCTTAATTCTATGTTGTCTTTCCGCGCTGTTATTATCAAACAATCTTGGACAACTTAGCGATGATTTTATGGATCATACTACTGAATCTCACTAGCATACGTTATCGGATGGTGACGTTAAGATACTTAACAATTTATTTGTCAAACAGATGCTTATATTGAACATTTCGTATACTACCACATAAATGACGAATTAATGTTGGATGAATTCAATTATTCCCATTTACTTCAATACATAATTTATCATCTACTGTCTGTCACATCATTTCTTTCTCGAGGGGTTTTCTGAGCCTACCCAACATATTTTAAAACCTTTATGACTTTTCTTTGATGTCTCTTATCCCACAATGAACTACACTTCAGCACTGACAGCTAACAATAAGTAATACTGTATGTAACGACAATTAGATTTCGTTAAACATCGTGACAATGCTTTTTCATCTTGTTTTCCGTATACAAATATCGACCGTTTGTGTATTTATGTGTTGCATTTTCCAATGCAGTTATCAACATTGTTTAATAGATGGATAAAACTTAACTAGCAGTGAAATTCTGTATTTGTTGAATATTTACCTGATATTCACAGTTCCCACATCTCCCTTTTATTATCAACTTGCTTGTCGATAATCTATTTATTTTATCTCCTACAATATGGCTTGATTCACCAACATTCTGGAAAAATTGTTCTCGTGTTTTCCTGAGATGCGACGCAAATTACAATTCATGAAGTAGTTAGTATTGTCAATATCTTCAAAACTATTTGTTTGGAAGGTAACAATTTCTGGTTTCAATAACTTAAATAGAATTATTATTAGTGGTCTTTTCATCCAACAAAAATATTAATTCTATGTAATTAGGATAAGTTTATATTTTCCCGTTGATTTGTAATGGATTGAAACTGGTCAGTCTATGTTGCCTTATGTGCATCCTGATCAGATTGCCTCGATATAGCGTTATTACACAAGTTATGTATTTAAGTTGGATTGTGACTGGCAAGCGGAATCCAGGACGCGAGTTTCGTCCTATTTGGGGCTTATTGGCTGGAAGTACCTGCATCCCAATGTTGATGTTCACGTACTGGACACAGTAGCCTAGTGGTGAACGCTGTGGCATTTGGCACGAAGCGGACTGAGTTCAAATTCCAGTTTGAACATCAACATTGGGATGCAGGTACATTCAGCCGATGAGTCAGAAATAGGACGGAACGCGCCTCCTGGATTCCGCTTGCCAGTCAGAATCCAACTTAAATATCTTAATTCTATGTTGTCTTTCCGCGCTGTTATTATCAAACAATCTTGGACAACTTAGCGATGATTTTATGGATCATACTACTGAATCTCACTAGCATACGTTATCGGATGGTGACGTTAAGATACTTAACAATTTATTTGTCAAACAGATGCTTATATTGAACATTTCGTATACTACCACATAAATGACGAATTAATGTTGGATGAATTCAATTATTCCCATTTACTTCAATACATAATTTATCATCTACTGTCTGTCACATCATTTCTTTCTCGAGGGGTTTTCTGAGCCTACCCAACAGAATGAATATCCGTAGAAAGCCTTCTAACATATCAATAAAACAACTATTTACAATTGTTATATCGACTTTATTAATTAGTCAAACATTGTAGCTTTCATCCCGTCCATTATGTTTCCTAGGTTTAGGTTGACTCTATACGATTATGTTCCACTACGTAGTATACAGCTTAACATTTGAAAAGTAATAGATATACATTTTTCAATCTGTTAGACAAAGTATGAATTTCATGTGATACATAGTGGATAAATAATAATTATGGTCTACAATCGCATAACAGTGCATATGCCCACTCAGTCTATCTCTACAGATTCAAAACACCAATTATCATCTCGTCTTCATCCAATTGGTTAACAATCAACATATATATAATGCATACACTTATATATAATGCCTGAATTCTCGACTAAAGCTTTATTTCACTATTAGTGTTATACTTGTACAAAGACAGTTGGGAAATCTGAATTAGCTTATATTATTACAAAGATGAGACATATTTCACAGGCTTTATTGGTGATATTCCTGATCGTGGTTACTACAGATTACAGTAAGATGATTAAAATATCAATATTTTTTTATTAGTTATTATCATGCTTCTTTTAAACAGTATGTAGTGTCATGTGATTTTTCATTTCATCCTATCTATTGATTGATTGATTGAAGTTGTTAGACAAATTTGGGGAAGTGTATGGTGTGAATTCATTAGTGATAGTTGATTGAAGTTGAAAATTATGTTATAACACAGCATTTTCTCAGGATGTTTGTAGTCATTGTGCTTGGTCATCGATACGCATCCTTGATTTACCTTATGCATCCTGATCATTTAAAAAAATGTTGTAGTAGGCAACATTCTTGATGAATCTAACTTAACTATGAAACAGAATGATACGATTGAATACGACGCTATACAATCGCGTTTTCAGGACTGTTTATCTTATTGAGCATTTTCTTAGTACATTTACATGCAATGTAAACAAGGCATTATCTTTTTTATGAAAACATGTGAAATTATATTGCAGTTCATGTTTGTTATACATAATCATTGTATCAGATGAATTAGTTAGAAACGCTCATGTTTAATTTATTGCTGCCACTTATTGACTACTGAATTCTATTGTTTTATGTTTTATCATGTTTTACTGTTTACATGTATTTTCATTAGATATTTGCTGTAATACACTATAAACAGAGATGAAATTTATTTCTCTAATACAATTTATACGATGGAATATAAGCATTAGTATTAATTAAAGACGAGCATATTTTTAAAGGCTGATATTAATCAACACAGTAAATTGCATCATCTCCACTTCCCGAGAGGCTAAAAGTATTTAAATACACTTAGAAGTAAAACACGTTACTTAATTATCAATGTTTATTATGAAAAGTTTTGTGGGGTTCGTTTTGATAATATTCATCTTCTTTTTGTCGTGATGAGTAACCGCGTGACTAAATCTACAGTTAAAACGACAAGAAGTAAATCATGTAAAACATGTCTAAATGTTTTGTAGTGATTAACAAACTCCGATTGCCATATATTTGTGTATTGATTAGAGCTGCATGCATGTTTACCCTTTTTGACTATTTGATCGTTATGAAAACAAAACTTGGTAACAATTCAGTTTAAAGTAAACTTGTTTCGAGTGTTAGTGATATTGAGAACGATGTTAATGAATTAAATTAATTTATAAGATGTATTACAATTAGTCTACAGATAGGAACTACTCTGTGTTTACTATACAACCATGTGTAAATGACAGGTTTATAAATATTCCCTTGATGGATAAAGGCTTCTTCAAGGTCGGGATGAAGTGCATCGTCATTTAAATGTAATGCAGATACTATCCAACAAGCATAAGTAACTGGTCATGTGGAAACAATGTCGCAAGGTGTCACTATAAATTTAGGTTTATTACTTAGTATAATCGATACGTTAACAGCCTTAATAGATAACCCACGCTGTCATTATAACGGCTGTGAATTATCATGATACTACGTTAACGTTCAGTTGTTGAAATAATCTTGATAACAACACATTAATAACTGTTTTTATTTTTGTCTTACCTGATTTCAGGTATGCAGTTGGATTGCTACGAATGCACAAGTTGCCCAGATCCATTCAACAATTCTTCTTCTCGTGTATACAAGCGAAGTAGTTGTAAATGGTGTGCAGTAAGTGAAATATATAAATAATTCAATAAATTATACTACGTATTTAACAATAGTAAAAGTCTGTTTATAGCCTATAGCAGTTTACACTAGGTAATAAATGTTCTTGAATAAGTCCAACGTTAATTTTAACTTCACAAGGTGCTTGAGAATATCTCTTCAGTAAATATGTAATTGATAAACAACATTCCAAACAGTAAATAATAGGATTTACAATGAATTCATTAAATTAAAGTAGTGATGTATTATTCGTTATTCAGTCACTGAAATCCACTGACACTACCAAACAATCAGTCATCTCAGTACTGATCGAACAATCGTCGTGTTCTCACAAGCATGAATATTCACTGACACTATGATCGAGAAACAATTTTGCTGTTATGTGTTATGAATTGTCAAATAACTACGAAGTAAAGACATTTGCATAACACATTAATTTAGGCAAATATATAATACAGACGAGTCAATATACTCTAAACATTAAAACAATTGTTTAGGAACTAATTCATTTTCTGTGATATATAATAATCTATGTGAATCTGTTATCTTCATGCTTATCTACTCATTGATGTTATACATTTACACCAATAAAATGAAGCATAAAACGAATTACTATGTTAAATGCTAAACGTTTGTGTGAGCAATCGATAAGGATTAAAATTTAAGTGCAGATGATCTGAATGGGAAATTGACAAATCGATGCTTAGGTTTCCCTAAGCAGTGATTCACTTTGATGAAAGAGACAGTAATTATCCAATAGTGATGAAATCACATACAGTATATTGCACCGATAGACAAATGTGAAGGGATCAGGTATTATTAACTATTAGAAACGTCAAATATAAAGTATCAACTATCTGTTGTAATTTGAAAGTAATTCATTATATTTTAAGTTTAATGTGAGTAGTATTTAATAAGTGTTTTATGTGGTTTAGGGGAAGGGGTTGAGTTGAGTTTGAGGTACTAGGAGTATTTTGCATTAGCGTTTACCACCTCATCTTATGAAAGTGGAAAAATCGATCTATGCTAGATTATATGGCAGTCAAATTAATACAACTTACTAGAAACTACATTGTATGGATATAATGTATCTGTAAGTGTAAATCAGTATGTAAATGAGTTCTAAATGTAAATTTGAGAAATTTTCGATATGTCATATTTGAATCTCAATATATAGAAACACATTCAGTTGATGTGTCATATGACCATAAGAAATATCTTGTTAATTCTATAGGACATTCATATATAAATATAATAACAGTGACTCCATAATGTTATGTAATAAGGTGATATATAATGAATATTGATTTATATTTGAATAAATAAAGTTCCATTTATTTTCTTTGTAATAAAAAATGTTAGAAAACTTTCTAATTGAATTTCTTTAATTGTAGAAACTTTTAGTTGCACAAGGACATATCACAATTAGAAAATGTTCAGCTGATTGTAGTTTTCAGTATTTTTCAAAAGAATACTCCCAGCTTTCTTATTATTGTTGTCAAACGGACTATTGTAATAAAGGTGTAAACACTCATGGAATGCATCGAATACTACTTATGCTTATCATTGTATTCATTTGTTTCTTTATCAATAAAAAGAAATGAAGCAAATAACAAACATTAAAACTATTTCATATCTACTGCTTTTACATACTCAAGCTAATTTTCTATTCATACATGTGTTACATGTTGATCCCTCTTTAAGCATATATATATTTACTTGATTTCATTAAATTATTTCTTGTTTCATCCAGTAATGTATAAACTAACGATTACAATTTTTGTTTTTCTTTGTATTCAAATCTTTAACAAATAAGGTATGATATACCGTATATGTAAGCGATATACGTTAAGTTAATTGATATTAGTCAACTGTCATCTTGTAGTTGTGTAATATTGTTCCTCAAATTATAGTTCCAAAACTGGAAATAAACTTATGCTACATTCAATGTATTGTTTGGTTGGATAAAATTTATTTAAATGTTGTATGTATTTATCCCAACTACTAGAAATTATGATTAGGGTAATAGGAATTTTATTTACAACTGGAGGGAGGGGTGTGGAGATTCTTAGATGACACTATTCATATAGTAAGTAGAGGATTTGTCTAAGTCTGTCAGATTTTTAGATATGATGCCTAAATTTGAAAATGAAAAAGAGAACCAATCACTAACGGATTTGGGTTATTCATTCTTTTTTTTTTAAATATAGCTAATATAATCATTAGTGATATTCCAACAATGTGTTTAATCGCATTCGTTTTGCAAACAGTAACATAGGTTCAACTGGTATTTAATGAACACGAATCATCCACTGTAGTACACGCTTCATGAAAATAGTAATAAGAACTTACATACGGTTCATTATATCATTGGTAACTACTAATTTTTTACATTAATTTTTAGTACGAACTACTTCAGCCAAGTGTTCAAGAACATTAAAACTTTGATATGAGTTATACTGGATTTAATTTGTCATGACGTGTCAAGATTATTCTTATATTTATTTTTGTAGATATCTATATAGTAAATTAAGAGAATATTATCTGCTAATTATGTCTAACTCCGGTCCCTATCAAAATTGATAGTAGACACATACATAACATAACGATTTTAGATTTACATTATATCTGAGAAGCCGTTTCAAACTTGTAACGTCAACATAACCAATGAGGGGGAATCAATACACTTCAAAGAATTGGATTGAACTCGTTTGATGCATTTATGTGAAAAACAATTACCAATTCAGATAGAATTAAAATAATGATTTGATGAAACTAAAGAAAAAGAAATCACACTACAAAGATGGAGTAATCAACCAATATTCTACATTCACTAAATCCTGAAAGTATATACCGATAATAATATGTTAAAACAAGAGCCCAATAAATCAATTTGTTTGGAAAATAACATTAATAACAAAGGTTAGTGGAGTGAAGTCATGACTAGTGGAGTTCAGAAATGTCGCGAGATGGTTGATACCAATGGCACTCACTTATCGTTGTGCAGTATCACAAATTGATGATAGTGTGAATTCCATTACTGGAAGCCGGTCTAGTGGTCCAAATAAATACACATTTACCATGAAACCTAATATGCTGATATGAAGGCGGAAATTGGGAAGGCAAAGGCAGCATTTCTACAACTGAAAAACATCTCCAACTCAAATCAATTGTCAGTCAACATTAAAGTCAAAATTTTCAATACATATATGAAGATTGTTCTGTTGTATGGAGCTGAAACATGAATGGAGAACTACGAAAAGCATCCTTCAGAAGATACAAGTATTTATAAACAACTGTCTGCGTAAGATACTTCGGATCCATTGGTTAATTACCATCAACAACAGTCTTCTGCAGCACAGAACAAGTCAACCAACTTTCAGCCGATGAAGAAAATAGAAAGTGACGCTGTAGATGGGTAAAACACACAATGAGGAAATCATCAAACTGTGTTGCGAGACAAGAACTAACTTGGAATCCTAACATCCAAAGTAAAAGAGGGAGACTTAGGAACTTCTTGTGTCGGGAATTGGAGACAGACATGAAAAGAATGAGCTGGAAAGGAATGCTCAGAGCAGTTGGTTGGAGAATGCTGGTCGGCAGCCCATGTTTTACATGCTGTACCGGGCATTGATTGATTGGTTGATGTGACCCGAAGGTCCTGGGTTCGATCTCTTGGTGGAACCAAGCGTGCTCTCTGAGGAGGAATCCATACAGGGACGTAAGAACTGTCCATTGATCCCTTATTTTCATTGATACCCATGAGAAAAATATAATCAATTAATATTAATACCTATCCCCACAATACTATTTAAAATCAAATGTTTTTATGGTAATATGTTACTAAATTATGCTTTCAAGATGTAACACGTCTATTCTATACTTTGGATAGGACACTTTGTGTGTGTTATTCAAAATTTCTCGTTTGAAGCCACTCGTCATATGTAATCTATGGATACTAAAACTGATGTTACCTTACTAAGCTACTGTCTTATCAGTTTTATGAATTTATACTAACTAATAAGTGTAATTTTCTAGGTATAGGCGTAAAAGACTAAAATCAGCTTTGAACACGTTTCTATTTGTTCTAATCCGATCACAGTTTATTAATAATAATCGACTTGAAAGATAAATATGACTACATCAGTCTGTGTTAAGAACACAGTTTGTCATCAGCATATTTTATATTTAGTGAAATTCTGATGTACTGAGTAAAATAAATTCAATTAATAAAGATCACCATTGCTTTGAATATCGTAAACATCATCATAACAATTTGACCCACTTATTACATAATTCAGCGTTTCATTTATTGTGACTAGTTAAATACTTTCTAATAAGTTGTAAGTCATTCGGATGCATTAATATTCATTTGTCAACTAGCTGGAACTGTTGTTTTGTCTTTAATTTTCTAACAATTCTTTAACATAGCAATCAACATGTAACAAAGACAGTAGATTGGAAATCCTGACGTTACATTGTCCAATTACACTCGCTCAGTATGACAGTGTAGAGAAAATGTCATCGCAAAAGTCTGTTTCCAGTTTATTCAGTAATATGGTAATTCATTAATCTCTGACTTTTCTCTTGGGGATATTAGAAATTATGAACTTTATTGTCCAAAATTACATAAAGAAAGTTTCAGATGATGAACTCACTATTTCAGTTAAGAAAGTATGGTGAATGGTATTATCGAAAACAATTTATATTCTTAATTTTCCTTAGTTTTGACAAGTTGAGAAACATCTCTGTTACATTTATTTTCTGCTGTCTGTCATATTATTTCTGTACTTTACGATTGAATTGTAACGGCAGACTTGGATCTATCACTGATAGTTTCGGTGGTGTAAAGGAATTTTACAGCAAATATCACAATGCATCTGTGGTATACTAGTAAAAAACTTAAATTTTATTCCTAGTAGTGACAGACTTCACCAACCTTTTTGTTATCGGTTATTCAATGTTATTAGTTAGTCACATGCTACTGTCAATATTAACATAACTAATCAGGTCTGTAGTCTATTACATTGATAGTACAGCGTCTGCACAAAATACCTGTCACAACTAGACTCAGGTGAGTGACTATGATATTCGTAATAATAGAATAATCAGTGTCGTTTCTTTCCGGTAATGTGTCACAGTCTGCATATTTATACTGAAAATTGTGTATTCTAATAAACAAGTAACATCGTGAAATACACATACTACCAGCTGTTAGAGTGAAAAAGATAAATGAAATATAGATGAACAGAAAATAATCTGGTTTCTTAGATAACCAATAGGTAGCAAAACAATTAGGATTTTTGTGGCTTGCTTCTTTCTTTTGCCTGTTCACTCAACAACTTCAAAAATACTCCAAGATTTATTATTATTTCGAGCTTGCTAAGGAACTGGATTGTCTTTTAACTGTAGTACTTACTTCTCACCTTTGATATAACACTTACGGAAAATGTCACGCTAAATAAGATCCACTTCATATCAAGGCACCTGCATGTACCTTACTCCCATTTCACTTGTCTTTTGGTGTAACGATTTACCTATATGTCAGTAATAATGTACTCATCCACATAACACTAAATTTAACTTTAATCGTTGACATCACATAAATCAAATTTAAAGATATACAAAAGGAAATAAGATGTGTGAAGGAAAACGTTTGTTCAAAATGAAATTGTCGTAAGTTGTTTCATTCGTGTTTGAACTCAGAGTTTGTAAGCAACGTGTCACCACTCACTTATATGCATACCCATATTTGACTATTCATGTTAGACTGACAAGTATAATAACACATTCAAGAATAATAAGCACTGCGATAATATAAATAATTTTGTATACATAAAAAACAGGCCAAAACATGAAAAATTATATTAGATAGATAATTGAAATGAGATGGTCATTTTTGTGGAGACATGGTTATCTTTAGTTGATTGAACATGTCACAGATTGATGCCAGCAGAGTACCACTGAAAACCAGGAAGAACTGGACAGCCGCTTCATTCTACTATGGAACTCCTTAGCAATGCACACCTCAGGTTCCACCCTATGTGCTTCAGGTTGACTAACATCAATCCATCTGCAACACTTGGCCGGTATCCAGTAGTAGAACTCTCACTCCCATCAACTTATGATAAATAGCTCTAGTGAGAAGTCATGACTCATGGGATTTAGACTTGTTGGGTGTGGCAGTAATCACTAATGACAATGGATGATCGTCGCCCTATATATAACAAGTTGATGAAAGTGGGAATTCTACCATTAGATACAGACCCAGTAGAGTAGAGGGTTAGGTGTTCTCCATCCTGAAGCCCATGTGGCGGGATCTTGAGTTCCACACTAGATATATAATTGTTAAAACTAAGAAGAATGAGATGTTTAAATAATAAGTTATAGTGTGAAGATACTAGGTACGAGAAGTGAAATGAATAGTAGATAAGTGTTGATAATTTCAAGGAAATAAGACGCCTCTTCAGAAAATGGATTCCAAAAGTGATTCTAAAGCACTCAGCGTTTTGCTTATATTCAAGTTTCAAATTTTTACCAGTACCTAGTACCACCTTTTTACCTATCATCGATTTTTCTAACATTCGACAAGTTTCAATTGCCTAGAAATTTTCATCCGATTAGAAGCACATCTTCATTAAGTTGACAATTCGTACTTTTCATTTTTTTCATTGAACTAATACCTCTTTCCACTATTAAGACTCTAGCTTAACTCATATTCCCCGCTTCATAACATATTTCAATCCCTGGCTACTTTGTTATTCCATGTAATACCTCCGTACAATATGATTTGTAAATAATGAACTACAAGAGCCCATTTTATTTGATACTTGATGAGTACTTGTAAGTTATTTCTATATCTTGTATTGTGGTGCAGTATCTTCGTATTCAGTTGTTGTGACGCATGGTTTAGACCTCTTATCGACCGCAAAAATCTCTGTCGTAAATTGTTATCTTGTCTAGGTTTACCGCACGCTTCGACTCCTAAGCTATGATTCAACACCCAGGCTGAAACTACTCGTCCGCAGGAAGACGAGAGAGAAGACAGGAAATACTGCAAAAACACTTTACTGCAAGAGTTCAATTATGTACAGAAAATTAGGATATATGTATATCATCATAAATGTCCTTCAGGCTTCTAGAGAATTCTGTAACCTTCTAACACAGTAGGGCTAAGATAACTGACCAATCACAGACACAGCACGTGACTTCTCTTTTTTTAGAAGTTTCGGATAAAAATAACTATCTGTGTTCTGATTGGGCACAATATTTCCTATTGATTTCTATGCCATATTGAGCTTGTTTCAAGGGGTTTTCTGAGCCTACCCAACATCAGTGAAAGGTAGTTCACAAAATTAACAAAAATGAATATCGAACAGTTCTACTAAATGTTATCGTAGGAAAGAAACATTACATCGATGAACAATCTTCATCCTGTTATTTAACTGCTTATAGTGCATTTTGTATACGAGTTCTCAATTCAAACCGGTTCATATTTATCTATATTTGTATTGTGTGTATTATGTAATGTTGTGACTGGCAACAATTTCAGTTATCTATCAGGGTTATAAAGCGTGTCAGAAAAAAGACGCACTCACAGACAGTAGGTGTTATGCTTCTGTTCCATTCATACTGAGCACACATGCACCTGTCCTGATTTCCTACAAGCTCACTAAATAATCAAATAAATGTGATACTGGCTCGTCAAGCTGACAACAATATTTTTCCGATATTATTACTAATTGATGACATATTCGGAGGTAACGGGTAAAATAGACATTTTTCTGATGATCTAATTTGTTTAAATTGATAGAATTTGAATTGTGATATGAAACAACATATTTGTATAGAAAAGATATTGTGGAAAGTTATATATTTTAATTCATGTTTCTCATCTAACTGTTTCTAAAACGTAAACACTGCAGTTTATGAAATATTCTAAGTTGTCAGCATCTTGCAAAAGATTTTCTAGTTAGAATAATTGTCTATGAGTAGATAGTCACGACACTATAGCTGATGCCTTTGGTGCAACAAGTGATGTTAAATAGATATTAGTTTACTTAGTACTCCTAATGATTCCATCAGAAGTTATCAGTAATCATCTCTACGTAGCTAATAGGATGTACAAAATGTTTCGGAAATTTGTTTGTATATCATGCAGATTTGATAAGTTGTACGATTTTGTTTGTGAACAGTGATTCTTAGGTTAGTCTGGTTACCGATGAAGACATTCACGTTTGATATATCAAAAGCTAGGAAACGTCATGTGTAAGGAATATGGATGGATTTGTTTGAGTAGATCAAATTCAGATCCGTGGATAGG
The DNA here is from genome assembly GCA_034768735.1 of Schistosoma mekongi. Taxonomy (NCBI): domain Eukaryota; kingdom Metazoa; phylum Platyhelminthes; class Trematoda; order Strigeidida; family Schistosomatidae; genus Schistosoma; species Schistosoma mekongi. The sequence goes on from CM068306.1 coordinate 13,807,742, forward strand.
ATATTCGTGATGACGTGATAATGAGAGTTATATTAGATATGAATATATACGTTTTCCAGACGTCTCATAAATAAAGCGTTTTTGGATGTATAGATTTAAAATAAATTCAGTTATTCCAATTCATTTCAACATAAAAACTTAACATCTGCTGTCTTCCACACGATTCCTTCTTCCTCGTAGATCTAGATACTTAATGAATATCTGTAAAAGCCTTTCAGTATATAGATAATTGACTGTTTACTTATATTAAGTCGATGTTAATAATCTGTCAAGCACCATGGCTTCTGTTTTCCTCATCACGTTTTCTTTGCTTCAGGTGTTTATCTATGGGATATTCTTACATCCATCGGCGTTGTTTACAGCTTGACATTTCAAGAGTAGTCTATGTAATTCATCTGCAATCTGTTAGATGTGATATGTTGATGCGACTTTCGTGTGATACGTAATGCATGAATCAAATGTCGGACGTTAGATATTTTAAACAATCGATCTTCGTAATACTCCAAATTTTAAATAAATTTAATTCACTCTACATATGTTCTAACCATATGTCCAATCTCCTCGATTGGTAGTAAATAAAAGTTTCTTCTTTTCCCGAAATAATTATATTAACTTTAGGATTCGCGATATTCGTTTCCTTAATAAATCTCAACAGTTGTTTACTGTTACCTACAGACTCTGCCTTTTCCATCTCATTTTAATTCCTGTACCTACCACTTCTTACGACCAATGAGTAGACTTTCTTTATTTTTGTGTTTAGGTTGCCTTTGTTCTTCATCGTGTTCAGAGCTAGACGGGATGACTCTCCGAGAGTTTATAGGTTCAGTAGATGTAAATGAAATCTACTGGTTGTTAAACTTCCGTTTTGGTTTACTGGTAGACATCACTGTTGTTTTCACAGCATTTTGTATCTAATATCAAGCTGTCTTAAGGTTGGTGAAAGAAAGCCAACTTCAAAATTAGTAACAATAATTATGATCTACAATCGCATAACAGTGCACATGCCCACTCAGTCGTTCACTACAGATTCAATACACCAATTACCATCTAGTTTTCATCCAATTGGTTAATAGTCAACATATATATAATGCATACACTTACATATAACACATAAATTCTAGACTGAAGCTTTGTTTCACTATCAGTTAGGAGATTTGAATTCGCTTACATTATTACAAAGATGAGACATATTTCACAGGCTTTATTGGTGATATTCCTGATCGTGGTTACTACAGATTACAGTAAGATGAATTAAATTTCAATATTTTTTTATTAGATATTATCATGTTTCTTCTAAACAGTATGTAGTGTCATGTGATTTTTCATTTCATCCTATTTGTTGATTGATTGAAGTTGTTGGATAAATTTGGGGAAGTGAATGATGTGAATTTATTAGTGATAGTTGAGTGAAGTTGAAAATTATATTATTGCAGAGCATCTTCTCGAGATGTTTATAGTCATTGTGCTTGACCATAGATACACTATCATCTATGTGATGGATTCAGTAATTCATGATGTCATTTTATTTTAAGTTAACATGTATTTGCATCAGAATTTACAGTGACTTAACAGTATGATGAATATCAAATTTTGAATAAGCAAGGCGGTAATTTTTCGTGTCTCAAATTCAAGTTAACATACCATAAAATTACGACGTCAATCTGATATTTTGGTAAAGATTTATAGTATTTTATTTGTCAATTATTTATCTTAATTATATCATGTGTGAGTGACTGAGTGATTGGGCCTACAGTGAAATCGTGATTAAAGTTATCGTGTAAATATGCATGAATGTTTTCGTAGTAATTTACTAACATTGATTTCCTGAAGCTTGAGCTTCCATTAAAAACTTTACACGTGCTTGTTATTGTGACTATTCAGATGGATTGAGAATGATTATGGATGAAGTCATGTTGAAGCAAAATTTATCCGAATGTTGCTAATTCTGTAAGTGATGTTGTTGTATGAAGTCAATCTATTTCTCTTTGATGTATTACAGTTTGCGGTAGATCGGTGCTACTCCAGTTTATTCACCATCACTTACCTAAATGACATCTTTCATTATCGTTATGACCAAAATTAGGCAACCTGTTGTATAAACGTAAAGCCAAAGATATCTGAAAAAATTTTATTTTAAAAATCAGATCAACTGATTTATTTATAAGCTGAAGAGATAATAATTGACTCAAAAACATGAGATTCTGTGAATTTTAATGCCATTTTCTAAAAGTTTAGTTGTAGAAATAATCTTGACAACCACATATTGTTTACTCTGTTTTTACTTGTTACACCCAATTTCAGGTATGCAACTGAGTTGCTTTGAATGCGATCCTTGTCCACATTCATTCAGCACTTCTTCCCCTTATGTAACAACACGAAGCAACTGTACATGGTGTGCAGTAAGTGAGATAAGTAAATTACGATTAAGCGTTTCCCATTAAATAAACTCAATCAAATTGTAATCTACGATAGTTTTTACTTGGTAATATGTGTACTTGAATATGATCAACAGAACGTTAGTTGCAACTTCACTGGGTGCTTGGGAGTATCTTTTCCGTTAAAATGTAACTGATAAACAATATTCCAAACAGTAAATATTTGAATTTACAATCAGTTCATTAAGTCAAAGTAGTGATGAATTGTTGGTTATTCAGTCAGTCAAATGTAGTGACATGCTACCAAACAATCAGTCATCACAAAACTGATAAAATTATCGTTATATTTACAAAAGTATAATTATTTACTGACTCTGCAAACAAATATCAGTGATCGTAAAGTAAATTACGCTGATGTGTTACGAATTGTCAAATATCTGTAGAATTAAGACAATTGCATAACATATTGATTTAGGCAAAATATATAATACAGAAGGCTTTAACACTGCATAGTATCCCATCACCTTGTATTTATTCCTGAATGGAAATCAAAATGAATCAATATACTTTGAACTTTAAATGAATTATTCTGGAACTAATTTGTTTTCTGTGATATATAGAAATCTACATAAATCTGTCATCTTCATGCTTTTCTACTCATTGATGTTATACATTTGCACCAATAAAATGAAGCATAAAACGAATTACTATGTTAAATGCTAAACGTTTGTGTGAGCAATCGATAAGGATTAAAATTTAAGTGCAGATGATCTGAATGGGAAATTGACAAATCGATGCTTAGGTTTCCCTAAGCAGTGATTCACTTTGATGAAAGAGACAGTAATTATCCAATAGTGATGAAATCACATACAGTATATTGCACCGATAGACAAATGTGAAGGGATCAGGTATTATTAACTATTAGAAACGTCAAATATAAAGTTCCAACTGTCTGTTGTAATTTGAAAGTAATTTATTATATTTTGATTTTAATGTGAGTAGCATTCAATAGGTGTTTTATGCGATTTTTGGAGGGGAGGGGTGTATTCTGAGTGTAAAGATGACAAGTTTGTTGAAAGGTCATATTTGTGTCTGAATATGAAAAAATACTAAACCAAACTGTTGGTATTCATTGGCAAAGTCAACATTAAATATCACGTCAATTCTCTGCGATTTCTATATGCGCTTTTAAAGACATTGATTACTTCACAGTGAGTAGTTAAAAAACTTATTATAGTTATTATTTCATGTTTCATGGTATAAAGTTGAAACTATTTTCTTTCCTTTAAAGAATTACAAACATTTTACATATCTCTAATTGTAGAAACTTTCAGTTCCAATAGGACATAATATAGTCAGAGAATGTGCACCAGAATGCAGCTTTGATTATTTCTCTCGAAAATACCCAGAAATTTCTTATTACTGTTGTCAAAAAGAGTATTGTAATAAAAGTGTAAACACTCGTGGAATGCATCGAATACAACTTATAATTATCATAACATTCATTTGTTTCTTTATCAGTAAAAAGATATGAAGTAATAAATAAGCGTGACATCTTGATATTTTGTGATTTTACAACCCAACTTGATTTTTATATTTATACATGTGTTACATGTTAATTTCTTATTCATAAGTGAGAAATTCTCATTTAGTGTATACTATATGGTTTTATTTAATTCTGTTTGTTTTATCCAGTGATTTACTAATAAGCATATTACATAAACTAAGTTTCTTGCCTGTTTTTTTTGTTTTGTATATAAAATGAATACTTTGCTGCTTAAGTATGGCAAGTAGTACAATAAATTTGTTTTATTCGTCAGTTGCTATCACTCAGTTGTGTAAAATCTCTCATTTCCGTAAAAAGTGGTAATTGATTGATGATCCTTTAGTCCACAACAAAGTATTTTGCAAAAAATCTTTTTCTTTACCCTTCAACATTAAAAAAATAATCAAAAATATTTACTTTACCCTATCTCTTGTAATTTAATTAAAATTTCTGGTTATAGGAGAGTATATGAACTACTTATTTTAGAGATTACCACTGCATGACGGACAATAATAATTATGAAAACTTTGATATGAATAAATTTCATTCTCATAATGTACAATAATGTAGTTCCCAATGTCTCATTTCACTTACAACACCTAATATGTCTGGTGTCACATTTAGATAACAACAAGGATAAATTACCTGGTCAAACAGACTACTAACATATCATAATAATTATCAGCTTCAATGAATATGTAACATGACAATAATATATTACAGTTATACAATATGCATAGTTTAAAAACATCTTCGACTACTTGTAAACCACAATTGTATTTCATCACAAACACCATGAACTGTTCATTGTTAACCTTACCAGCAAATCAATCATCAATATCCATTTATATTGTAAAACGTGTTAGTTGGGTACCGACAAATAAATACATTTCGTAAACACATAAGCAAATTTTATTTCATCCTATGTTGTTTGATAAGACCTAATGTGATACACAGTTCTTGAAGGTTATCCTAATGGATAGGTATGCGATGCATACTCTTGTGATATTTTAATACAATACAACATTTTATTTACATATAGTGTACTCTACTATAAGCATAGTTCCAGATGTTTATCACCAACAGTCAATGAGTACGATGACTATGAAATCAACGTTACCATATTTCGGGATAATTTCTCAGTAGACGTAACCACATGTGAACTTAATACCATAGTAATACCTTCAAGATTATTGCTGTTCGTCATTACGGGAAGTTGTAATATTTGTCAAAAATGAATAGTTCATATATCCTCTTAACACAAGTGATTTAAATCAATTAACTTTTCATTAGATAAATCGAGATAGGGAATAGACAAAAATAAGTAGAGAGGGGAGGAAGAAGTAAGAAAAGTTTTTATCCCTACGAAAAATTTGTTGTCTACTGAAGGATTCTCGACAAGCCGTGCACATAATATCAACCTAATTCACTTCCTAATCTGGAAACGTAAAGCATACGAGTTAAAAACTGGAAGTTGTAGAGATTCGTAGTTATGTGAATGAATAATATGAAACAACTTATGTTAAATTTATGTATTAGTATTACCTGATTAAACAGTCACTTCATTCCAGATATTTTGAATAAAATGTTTAGTGGTGATTTATATCTCCCTCTTCAAGTACGGCATTATTACATATCTAGAATTTTAAAATGGATTTTTCATTGTACTTTACTTCAAAACTGGTTTCGTTTAATAAAATAATGAATTAGTCGAAAGCTGGAAATGATCATTGTGAATCAAATTTATTGGGATGCGATATATAATTCCATCTTACCCTCAGTAATCATATTTATTTCTGATAACGGAATAATATTTTTAAATATATGAGCGTAGAATTATAGAATCTAATTCGTTCACGAAGATTTTATAAATACTTTCTAGTCAACATGGCAAAACCTGAACACAACGGGTCGAATATACATATTTCTTCTTAATTGATTCAGTTTATTAACAACTTTAGTGCTCATTTTATTCATTAACAAACTTAAAACTAATGACGAATCTTTCAGGAAGCCCCATGATATTTGTCTCAATCTATTAACCAGAGGATTAAATAAAATTAGTGGGTAATGAGGGGTGTGATATCAGCAAGGGTATCAGATTCAGAAACATTCGACTGCTAGAAGTAGCATAACTTTTGGATAAGTAAAATAGGTTAGGACATTTACAAATCTTATTTTTCCTGTACTGTTTAGTTATTCGTTTTAATGAGCGTATAGTGATTAAATGTTTTAATGTTATCAAGAATTTCTGCAGTTTTGAAAATCTGGTGTCTTGATTGAAGCTAAATGAAACAAACTCAACTGTTCTCAACCAGTAAACATTATGTTTGATTTATTGGACATCGTGGTATCAGTTAAATTCTCCCATCATTCAGTTTATTTTATCATGGTTATTCCGTAATTCACCTTCATCTAACTACGTTTTAGCAACCCATGTGTTAATATGCATTCATCTAATTCCTGGACATTTTTTTCACTTTAGATTTGCACTAAAAGTGTAGTTATCTTAGAGTGAGTGACCAAGATAGCTTAACAATTGCATGCAGCTAAGTAACCTAAAATATCTTTCTCACAGCCTCCAAAGCCTGAATAAACCAATCACTAATTTGTATTTCTGATGAATATTAATCAATAAAAAACTACAAGTTGAAAAGTTTTTGATAGTAATGCTAACTTGGACTAGTGACATGAACTGAGTTAAACGTGCTAATTTACTATAGCTTATATTACACCAAAGGTGTTTGAAGATGTAATAAATTTATTGAAATTGTTTCAAAGCCAAATTAGAAACAAAGTCGATAGAAGCATTGTTATTTCGATGACTTACCACTTATGATGAACCAAAGTGAGGAGTAAGTTTGACAGTTCCTAAAGAAACGTCTGTAACGAAAAACCAAAATATATATATTCAATAAATATAAATATCAGAAGGGAGATTATCGGTAAAGTACTCTACCCATACCTGTCTAGTTCTAAGTGTGCAGTTTACTGTAAGACAATTTAAAATCAAACCGGGTCAATCGTCAAGCAAGAACATTATATCACAGTCTTCCTTTATTGCAAAAAATTCTTCCATTTTACAAAAGGATTAGTGATATGACTATAAAATGGCAATCGTATTCTCCAATTATTTAATTTTGAATTAGTCTTCATTTACCGTTTCAACATTTGCCAACAATTCAGTTGAATGTATAAATTACATGGTAATATGTTAAACACTAATCTAATATAAATCTGTTAGAATATACTTGAACATCATTGTGCTTCTTACAATCCAAATAATGTTCATCCATAAAGCCGAGGCACTATAATAAAATATGATGTTAATGAACATGAAGAGGTTATGTGAAAATTAAATAAGGGAAATAGTGTGAAGTTAGATTTACTAGTAAAAGTGAACATATATACATTGACATTGACACGCATTAATATCAGTTTTGAGCTTCAGTTATATTCTTAGCAAAAGAAATAATGTGAACGCATCTCGCTTTCCTTAGGTATATTGTAGAAAGTACATAAAAGTGTTTACAACACATATATGTAGGGTAAGAACATTCATCATAAGATTTGCATGAAATGGAGGGATAATATATGCAGATTTCAGTGTGATTTTGCAAATTAGTCAACTTGTATGATTAGTATCATGTTTGCACAGGCACAGACGGTTCATTTTAAGACCATAAGATATATATCTGATGTAATGCTACACATGTAAATTATTCAATCTTTAAAAAGGAAACGAAAGCAAAACTACTCATTAGTGCTACTTCTTTTGTAGTCTGTTAAGGAAATTAAATAGAAATGAGTTTTGTAAGTTGGATATAAATTTAACATAAATGATTGAAAACAATAATTAGCTTTTAAAGAATAACTTTTTACAAGTAATATGACATACATTCCCAAATGAAGGTCGTTTCCTAAGTCACTTGCTTTTCCTTAAGCTAATTTTTAAAAAAAGAACCATACATGTCTAGTGAATATGTCAATAATGTTGATAAGAAACACCAATGAACAAGATTTCTAATTAAGCAACGATTATACTATATCCCGATTACCATTGATAACACAGCTCTTATAAAACCTTGATATTCATTCAAAGACAGTAGTAAAACTTTGCATACTTTGATATTACTATGGCTTATAACGCAAATATCCTACTAATGGGACTGCTGATTTTATCTAATACATATTATAGTAAGATAACCTGTTAATGTATTTTTTCAATATTGAATACTTATTTTATAAATAATGCAAATATGTAGTGTATGGTGATTACAAAGTTGAACAGAATTCATTTAATTTTCTAATTGATTCAAATCATTACTTGATCGAGTTATTTGTAACTAACTAGTGTACAAGGGCAGAATACTATCTAAGCTGTATGCAGGGATAGAGAAAGATCAATGAACATTGTTTGCTTGAATAACTTCATGATTCAATCAATCAATCAATGCCTGTTACTCCAAGTGGAGCATAGACCGCCCACCAGCATTCTCCATCCAACTCTGTCCTGGGCTTTCCGTTCTAGCTCTTCCCAAGTGCTGTTCATTCTCTTCATGTCTGTTTCCAATTCCCGACGCAATGTGTTCTTGGGCCTTCCTCTGTTTCTGTGGCCTTTAGGATTCCAAGTCAGTGCTTGTCTTGTGACACAGTTTGATGGTTTCCTCAGTGTGTGTCCAATCCATCTCCAGCGTCTTTTCCTAATTTCTTCCTCAACTGGAAGTTGATTAGTTCTCTGCCACAACAGGTTGTTGTTGATGGTATCTGGCCAACAGATCCGAAGAATCCTACGCAGGCAGTTGTTTATAAATACTTGTAACTTCTGTAGGGTACTTTTTGTAGTTCTCCAAGTTTCAGCTCCATACAACAGGACTGTCTTCACATTTGTGTTGAAAATTTTGACTTTTATATTGACTGACAGTTGGTTTGAGTTCCAGATGTTTTTCAGCTGTAAAAATGCTGCCCGTGCCTTACCAATCAGCGCCTTCACATCCGAATCAGACCCTCCGTGTTTGTCGATGATGCTGCCCAAATATGTAAAGGTTTCAACGTCTTCCAGAATTTCTCCGTCAAGTGTAATTGGGTTAGAGTTTGTTGTTTTGTATCGGAGGATCTTGCTTTTCCCTTTGTGTATGTTGAGGCCTACTGCTGCTGAGGCTGCTGCTATATTGTTGGTCTTCTTCTGCATTTGATGATGTGTGTGAGAAAGAAGAGCTAGGTCATCTGCAAAGTCCAAGTCATCTAGTTTCGTCGATGTTGTCCATTGTATTCCGAGAGTGCCTTCAGATGTTGCAGTCTTCATGATCCAGTCGATGACCAGTAGGAAGAGGAAGGGCGAGAGTAAGCAGCCTTGTCTAACACCGGTCTTCACTTCGAATGAATCTGTGAGCTGACCTCCATGCACGATTTTACAATGTAGTCCGTCGTAAGAATTTCGTATGATGTTGACTATCTTCTCGGGTACGCCGTAATGTCGTAGAAGGCTCCATAATATTCTCCTATCCACGCTGTCGAATGCCTTTTCATAGTCGATGAAGTTGATGTAAAGTGGTGAATTCCATTCAATTGATTGTTCAACAATGAACCGTAGAGTGGCGATTTGATCGGTACATGATCGATCTTTACGGAATCCAGCCTGTTGATCTCGGAGTTGGCCGTCGACTGGGCCCTTTAATCTGTTCAATAACACTCTGTTGAAGACTTTTCCTGGTACTGAAAGTAGAGTATTGCCTCTGTAGTTCTCACAATTGCTGAGATCGCCTTTCTTTGGTATCTTGATGAGGTACCCTTCTTTCCAGTCTGCTGGAACTTGTTCTTCCTCCCAAATCTTCCTGAAGAGAATGTGGAGTATCTTTGAAGTTGTTTCTATATCTGTCTTCAGTGCCTCCGCTGGTATGTTGTCTGGTCCTGCTGACTTGCCACTCTTGAGCTGTCTGATGGCCATTTTGATTTCTTCGACTGTTGGTGGGTCTGTGCTTATAGGGAGATCCGTGGCTGCTGCTTCGATGACTGGTGGGTTGAGTGGGGCTGGTCTATTCAAGAGTTCTTGGAAGTGCTCTACCCACCTGTTCCGTTGTTCATGCACTTCAGTGATTGGTTTGCCAGCCTTGTTCTTGATTGGCCGTTCTGGCTTGTTGAATTTCCAAGCTAACTTCTTCGTTGTATCGTATAGGAGCCTCATATTTCCTTCTCTTGCAGCTTTTTCCGCTGTCATTGCTAGATCCTCAACAAACTTCCGTTTATCCAACCTGATGCTCCTCTTCACTTGCTTGTTGACTTCGGTGTATTCGGCCTGTGCCTTGGCTTTCTCTGCTCTTGTCCGACTGTTATTGATCGCTGTCTTTCTGTTCCTCCTTTCTTGGATCTTGTCCAGAGTTCTAACAGAAATCCACTCTTTTTGGTGTTGTTTCTTGAGACCCAAAACCTCCTGACATGTTGAGGTTATTGTTCCCTTAATGTCTTTCCAGTTGTCTTCCATATCAGTTCCACCTTTTTCTAGTAGATTATGAAATGCCTGAAACTTGTTGCTGAGAATTAATTTGAATTCGTTGCGTTTGTTAGTATCACGGAGAAGGGCTGTATTAAACTTGTGTGATACTGCTGCTCCAGTTGTCCAGTGCTTCCTCAGCTTCAGTGTCATTTTAGTTACCACCAAATGGTGATCTGAAGCTATGTCGGCTCCTCTCCTTGCTCTTACGTCTTCCATGGTCCTTCTAAACCTCTTATTGATGCAGATGTGGTCGATTTGGTTCTCCGTGATGTGGTCCGGTGAAATCCATGTAATTTTGTGTATACGTTTGTGAGAGAAAATGGTGCCACCTATAATCATTTTGTTGAAGGCACATAAGTTCACGAACCTCTCACCGTTATCATTCCTTTCTCCCAGTCCATGTTGTCCCATGATGTCTTCATACCCGGTGTTATCCACTCCGACCTTGGCGTTGAAGTCGCCCATTAGAATAGTCAGGTCCTTGGCTGAACATTTCTCGATGATTGACTGCAGCCTCGCATAGAACTGGTCTTTGTCGTCTTCGTGGCTGTCGTTGGTGGGTGCGTAGCACTGGATGACATTCATTGCAATCCCTTCCTTCTTCGTCTTGAAGGATGCTGTGATGATCCTAGGTCCATGAGGTTCCCATCTTATAAGAGACTTCCATGCATCTTGGGATAACACCAATGCTACTCCTTGTGTGTGTGGGGCGTTTTCTTCTTCGTGGCCGGAGTATAAAAGCACATTTCCCGAGGATAACCGTTGCTGTCCAGCTTGCACCCAATGCGTTTCGCTTATTCCAAGTATCTTCAGGTTGTATCTTTTCATTTCTTCAGCTATTTGCATGGTCCTCCCTGTTTCCCACAGCGTGCGGACATTCCACGTACCTATATTAATGGTTGCTCTGGTTGTCAGAAGAGACATCGGCCTCGTGGCTTCCGAAGAAACTCGGCTTTCACCATGAGGCGTCATAACATACCTTCCAACTCCCAGGGCAGAGTGAAAATGGTTATAAAGGTTTTTACTGGTTAGCGTTTTTTTAGCACATTTGCTGTTTTACGGGATGGGGTTGCTAGCCCCATGCCCAACCCTCCTCCTTTATCCGGGCTTGGGACCGGCAGCAACCCTAGGGGCTACAGGCGGAGTTAACTTCATGATTAACACAACAATATTCAACATACAACATTGTATTCTTGGATTTATTTTATTAGTTTGTGAACATGACCAGAAAATGTGAAAAGTAGTTCAGGAAAACAGTAATTTCTATCATTATACTTAGGTCTGTTTGTTTAATAAAACTTATCTTGAAAAGTTTCAAACTTTGATGTTTCAGAAAAATGTTTAATTTGTACTATATTCATTTTAAATTTTGTGTTATTTTAGAATTTTCACTAGATAAATTCTAAAAATAGTAGATTTCATGTCCTAGGTTACTGTCTATTGATTCATGCAATGTATCACTTGCGATAGACACAATCGAATGAGACATACGTAAAGTAGGAGACAATTTCGATTGTTAATACTAACTGAAATAGGTCACATGTTGAGATAATTACAGTTACTAAGAGGAATAATGGATGTTTGTATTACCAATTTCATTCAAATTACATTCGCTTATGTACTCAGACCATGATTCTTTCTTTAGAATATTGATAAAACTTGATAAGTAAAGTCTTAGTAATCTGCTTATTTCTTATGTAATATACACATATCATCCAATCAGTAAATTAAATTACAAAAATCACTTTATTTATTTCTACATTTGATTATTCTAAATATGTTCATGAAGTCATAAAGTAAATTTATTTAAATAATGAATCGTTTTCGACGAGTTCCTTTTCAATATTCACATTTAATAAATTACAGGTCATCTAGAATTTAATTAATTATTATATGAATATTGACAACCTAGTTTTAAATAAACAATCAGTTATTAATGGAAAGAACTTGTGGAACATATGATATAAGTTGTCATTAGCGTAGGCAAAGTAACTGCGACCATCGTTTAATTAAGATGAATGTATACTGACGAAGATCAAATAATCTGAGCGGAGACAGTCTCTGTAATGATAAGATAATGATAAGAATGTAAGGGAGTAAATGAACTGATTTGTAATTATAGAAATAAGAATTATACGAAAACATAAAAGTATAAAAATATAAGTCAGACAATATCCACCATAAACTACAATCAAAACCACAATCAAAAATATCTGACAGATTGTTTCAATATGCTCAATTGCAGTGTCACGTTTTAGGTGGCTATATCATGTGCAGTGTAGAACTATGTGGTCGTATTTCATAATATATTTAATCAAATTCTAACAGTTATTCACTGACACCAATTTATTATATATGTGTACTCTATATATATATATATATATAATCTTAGAAAAAGGATTTCTTAAGTGGATGAATTTCCTAATTACCATATGAACGTTTCATCAACAAACATTTCATAACTATTTGAAGATTTCCTTAAAGATATGGACGAGGCTTTTACTTTCCAGTATATTCTTTACAGTTTCAGCACTCATAACTCTAAATTATCACTCTAACGAATTGGTCAACCTTAGAGAAAATATATATCATTTACGGTTGTTAATGCTGACAAAGTAAATGAATGTATTCTAGTTCAAATAACTAACAGGCCACATGTCTACATTTATAAGTAGATTTAAATTGTGAGATAAATAATGTTAATTTAAATGAAAAAATAACATGTACTTTGAGAAAGAGTAGAATAATTACAATTAAAACTAAAGATCTGAGAATAATGTTTTTTTACTGTCGTCACTATCTGTCATTGATATTTAACCAGTATCCTTTTTAAAGAAGTTTTTACTCTTACAACATTCTCCGTATCACTGTATAAGTTCCAAAGGACATAATATATATTTGTCTCATAGAGTTTGTTCTCATTAGAAATTTGAGTAAGAAAATGAAATGCACATTTATAGTATTAGTATGAATTTCATTGCGAGACTGTATTGTTAAGTGAAAGAATGAGGAAGCGAGAAAATATATCAACTACATATATGATGCCATTTGGAAATTCCACTATTCAGTATAATGTTAATTCTAAGTTTTATGTTAAACCACATGGATTAATAATGCAATTAACAGACTTATTTTCTTACTACAGAAAATCTAAAATGCGAAGGAGTCTTGTAGTATTTTCTTTACAAATGGTAAATTTCAATTGGGATGGTTATTTTTGTGGAGATTGCTTAGTTATTTGATTGAATATGTCACAGATTGATGTTGACAAAGTAGCAATAAAAACCAGGGGGATGATGATCGTCGCACTATATATCACAAAATGATGGAAGTGGGAATTCTACTATTGGGTGCCGACCCAGTGATGCAGATGGTTAGGCGTTCGCCGTCAACCTGAAGCTCCTGGTGCGGAATCTAGGGTGCGCACTACTGGGGAGTACCACACTAGAACGAAACAGCTGTTCAGTGCTCCCTGGTTTTCAATGGTACTCTGCCACCATCAATCTGTGACATATTCAATCAAATGGCGAATTGTTATTAAAATGATAAAAGCAGATACTTAAAATGTGTGTGCCTTATGAATATAGAGGTGACTTATATATATAATGTATACATGACTGTTTTATAAAGAATTTTAATTTGAATACATCTATATCCGTATGTCATGTTCCATTGAAAAACCAATGGTTAAATACTTGAACTGACTGTAAAATTCAATTCTAATATCTTTAGCTTCGTTCTTTCAGAATAGCATAATTTAAAAAGTAAAATCATTAGAAAATAAAAAAATAATTGACTACGTTGTCAATCAACACAACTTGATAATTTTTTATAATCATTTGTGAAATTATTAGACATATTAAAATTAATTTAAATCTACCCAACAATTTATAAAATAATTCGTTTAGTGAGGAAATATCTGTTTATAAGTTTATTTGTAGAGCTGTAGAGTCCTATGTATATGTTATATATATCCCTTCCCTTTAATCGTCAGCTATTAATCAATTTACTTAACACTGTACTTACTTTACATACCATAAATATTCATATCCTAGTAAAATGTAATTATTACTTAGCTACAACAAATTTCCTGTATAAATTGAAAAGTATAACGACCTACACAGTTTCTCATACCAAACATACAATTAGCCATGGTCACAGAAAGACTCCACATGGAGTAATTTTTTACTGGATTTCAGGATAACTAGACATTAACCAGATAGTTCCAAGGAGCAACCACAGATGTGCCATAGTAAGAAGAGACAACTGTCCAGTGCTCCCTGGTTTTCACTAATACCTATCCAGGATCAATCTGTAATAAGCGACAACTTCGTTTGTGGGTATATATATATATATATATATATATATATATATATAATTCATCAGATTGGTTTGTTTGGAAGTCTTTAAAACGTAACGTAATAAAATCTTCGTGATATCTCATCGTCCCATGGAGATTTGGGATATAACATTCTGCTTAAATAATGAATGATGATTTATTGTAACTAATAGGTTTCATATAAATTATTATTCGAAAATCAAGATATTTTCATTTGTTATATTGATTGGCAAAACAAGTAGTTTAAGGTGAAGTATATTAGATTAATGAGTCATTTTGAAATTCTGCTATATGTATCATTCACTTACGTCTGCTACTTGTAATTTATTAAAAAATATATATCTCTATCGCAAACTGGACGACTAAGCTTATAGCCAAGTTTGTTTACTAGCGTCCCACTTTGATTAAGGTGCGCATTATTTAAAACGCAATAACATAAATATCGTAAGCAGTTTACATCAGCTAGCTTTTATTTTTCTAGTTATGATAAGTAATACATTGTCCACATGGTGATGTAGGTACTGTACTGAGCAAAGTGAGCTCCAAATCTGGACAAAATACGCTTCATAGAATGATATCATCACTCAGTCGACAGGATTTTTTTAAAGAATTGTTGTAAAAATGCAAGTTATTCAACAAGAAGAGTATGGTTATTATTTACACTAAGAATATATAACCATATACACTAATATATTTCAACTTCGTCGACAGAGTAGAGTCATTGTTAAGAACTAGACAAAACTGACACAAGTTACTACTCGGTGGTGTTTCCTACTGGACGTCAATTGGCTATCGAATAGATGTGTGATGAAATTTCAGAATGTGATGGCCAGTAATTCATGTTTTAATTTTACGGAAAGAAAAAGTTCATTCAAGACTTCAAGTATGCCTTACTGATCAGTTCTAACATGCTGATCATCTCTTATCACAAGGGACATTTCTACAAATATTTTCTTGACACATGCATATTTAGTAGAACAAAAAGCATTTTCATTTGAATGTTTGACAAATGCTGTCAATGTCCACTAAGATCGTCATAATGGTGCCTGTTATTTAGAAATACGACAACAAACAATTAGCATATTGTTTTTACTTAAACGTTTTAACTATAATGACAAACAATATGATACATTTACACTATTATGAGATATTTATTATCAATAATGGTAAGAAGTTATATGAGTTACCATAATACAGCTATGATGATCAATTGGTGATATAATCTAGAAAAACATACGTTGTTAACGTTTTTATTACTTTTGTCGCTTCTGATTTCAGGTCTTTCTTTGGAATGTTACTCATGTTCAGTTTGTCCAAAACCATTCAACTCTACATTAGGTCTAGTATACAAGGAAAGTAACTGTACATGGTGTGCAGTAAGTGCAATGAGCAATACATTTATTTAATTTTACCGATATTTCAAAATAAGCGAAATGGGATAGATAAATGAAACAAGGATAGTGTTTTATTGCTAATAGAGGTCTGGTTATACATTTACCAAAGGTTACAGAGAATTGTGAGAGTAAAATTGATAAACAGTTTTCCAATTTTTGTTTATGCATTCGTCTAACTTCTAGGTTAGGACGTATTGTTGCCGGAATTCTTTAATCAAATCCAAGGAAACGTTAGTTTTCTGGGACTTTTGGTTGTGAATTTTCTTCAACAATAATCGGATTTGCGATAATCTATCCGTTGGTTACCTTAGTGAAAGAATAAACAATATCAATGACTAGAATGTTAAGAACTTCGCCAGTATAATATTATTGCACAGATTTGCTACTTTGATGCCTAATAAAGTGTTGTCTAACAGAAAACATATTGACGTTCCTTTATCGTACAAGAAGTTACGTAATGTATGACATAATTCGATTAAAAATCGTATTCCATTTAAGTGATTTAAACTTATTCTCATATCTAAACGATAAAGAACTGTTTCACTTGAAACTTAAAGGCAATGTTTGTCAATATTCGTATCACAACTAAACAGAACCAGTGAACTTTATGCTACTCCTCTGATTGGTGTGGTCCTTTTTTCATAGACAAAAAAAACAAATAATGTAATTAAATTCTTAGTGTTAGATAACAGTAAACCACCAGTAGGAAGGTCTATGATTATTGCTGATTGCTTTGATACGAAAACCAGTGTTCCCAAAGATAAATTTACCTTTCCAATTATGGTGGGAAAGTATAAGGTTCCATTACTTATTAAGCATAATATATATGCTATCAATATCATTTTCAGTTAGAGATTCACTAGGCTTTAATATACAGCAATTTTTATGTGCAAATAAGTAAGTTACTACAGCATTCAAGATAATTTTGTATGTCACTAATAGCAATAAAATCGATGTACATTCATGACAATATTAAGTAACAAATACAAACCACTTTTAAGATGACATGCATGTTAGTAATTAGAATAAAGAAAGCCTCTTGAATAGATAATCCAACATAGAAATTCGATCAAGGTTTATGAAGATATTCTTTAAATGTTGGTGAATGAAACTACGTAACAAATGAGTTATTAAACATTTTAAGGAAGCAATGAAGGAAACAAAAAACAAAATAATGGTGTAAAGTAATAATAAAATCATTAATTTTACCATATTTTGTGAGGGAAGAGACCGCTATGTCACAAATTTCTTCTATGTCACATAGATAAGAATTGTTGGCTTTAATCTCTATAACTACTAGCTTGTGGAATAAACGAAATCAAACACCTATGAGACATTTTGATGGTATACTGTATGTCGTTCTAAATGGTTATGTTTTATATAATAAATAAGTACTGTGACCCACCCGTGATAAAATCCACGTTACGTAATGACTATTATAATTATGTACCAAATTATCCTGGGCAATGTTCACACACACGTTGATTAAGTTGCGTAGTGAAACATCTTGTGTAACTTGATCTACTGAAGCAGATGAACTGATACATATAATCATCGAAGTAGAAAATTCATGTAACTTACCCTTATTTCGGACAAATAAAAAAGACAAAGTTTGGGTGCGTATTGTAATGTTATAACCACACTCGTCTAGTATATAGGCCGTCTCTAGATATATCTACAGTGAATTGTAATTTCAGGAAGATGGGTTACCACTCAGTGTTTAAAAACGTCTTCACTACATATTTTTCTCTCCTCACCTTTAGATACTTAAGAAATGATATATCTAATATTATTCAAACTTTATTCTTTTGTTTTCTTTTTCGTACCATACAAACACGTAGACTGCTGATTTACAAACATTCTGCAGCATGATTTTAATGACTAATATTTCAAAAGTAAGAAACCTTGAACTGAGAATACTCATTTGAATAAATTCTCGTCAGGTTCTACATTTATAAATCAAAACTAATTAATAATCTAAATAATTTAGACACAGATCCTTAGTTCGAAACCTATATAGCCCGACATTCAACTTAGTGCTAAATTCATACTTAAAACGAGAACTCTTTAAATCAAATCTGATGGACGGTTGTTGCCAGCATAAGGTAACACATATGATTACGAAAGTATTCTAAAAAGATGGTTCACGGAAGTCATTAATATTACTTTTAAAAGATAAAAGTCTATTGATTATGAGATTAGAATCATGAATTGTTCTTTTGGACAAAACTGACTATATTAACAAAATGACTAGCACCTTAGACGATAAACTGAAATTCTGAAACTAAATAATTAGCAAGGTCTTAGTAACAAGATTGACAATAAGTTTACCAGATCCCTGATAAAGCTTAAAATCTTTCAAGCGCATACGCGGTGATTAAGCGATTAGGGACTCATTTACTAAGGCTTCTTGGATTGTTAAAGGTACACAAACCAGGTGTTTTATTATTACTAATTTTAGGGATGCACAATTCTACTTATCGAGTACTAGCATAATGGTTTGTGAATATTTTGAAGTTATTTCATAAGCATATTGTAAAATATAGTGTTAAGAATGAATTCCAATGTTTACATGATCAAGAATATGAACACTCGAGGACAAGTAATCTCTATTTGAGTCATGGCTGAATTACTATTAAAATGTACCATGCGAAATTTATATTTAACGGTAAAATCTGTAAAATCGTGGATGGAGTAGCGATGGGTTCACCTTTATGTTTCATATTAACAAAAACTTTTCACTCCAAACTAGAAAATGGTTCACTGAATCAGTCTGCTCAAAAGTACACATTCTACGTAAAAAATGGATGTATAAATAGGTTTATAAGCAAGTATGTTAGAGCAAAAGTTAAAGTAGAAATGGTCCAAAGTGCTAGTAAGATATCCCTTTTTAAGCGCCTACCATTTAAATGTGGTGCTGTCAGTGAAATACTAATCCAGTGGATAGCAGAACAATTCAGAGAATACCAAGTGCCGGAGAGCTACTATTTATGTTGAAACTGAGGCTAGAAAATAAATTGCTTACAATAGCTATCCTCCTTTTCCGTCTATCCACCCAATTACCATTGCGGAGCAACTTACGTAGGATGATGCTCTAGAAATTCAAATTTTCGCACTCGTTAACATATTCCAGTGTGACTGAGTAAAGACGTAGTTAGGACGGTTAACATCAAAGTGCTCGTCCGTTTGATTGAAATGGATCAAACTGCTAGAATTAGTTAGTCGTTCATTAAAGTTTATCATTTTAGCAACTGTTTACTGAAATCGATCAGACTCAAATTTTTTCAAGTAACAGCAACAATTGTTATTCGGATTACAAAACCAGAACTTTGCGTGCAAAACTTTGTATCGTTGTTATTAGTACTGTTGTGATTATTGTTCATCATGAACAATTTTAATAAACTCTTACTTCATTTTACTTTTTAATATCATTTTTCTCTTGTCATGCAATCTGATGTTCGCAGTTACGAAACTGTGTGAAGTCCTAAGTATCTACTACTATGTCTATAAAACAGTTACTCGACACCTATAGGTTTCAAGAGGATATCAATCTGTGACGCATAGCAAATAGCAATTTCTGTTTCAATAATACAGATAGATAGCAAACTCTGAAGTAATGTCTATGAACCCTTTAACGTGTTTAATTCGGCATTTTATCACTTCAATAAGAGTAATATAAAATGTTCTTCTGAAGAGAGTACAATTAATAAGTAAAATAATAAAATAGAACAAATGTAATCGATGCAAGTTAATCTATACTGGAAATTCTCCATTCACTCAAACATTATATAACTATTGATAAAGCAGAAATCTTAGTTAAAGTTTGTGATAAAATTTTCTGTAAAGATAATTTTTCTCTGTTGGTGGCTAAATTACAAAGTAACTGTTTCTGTTAATATACTTGTACGAAGACATGAATTGATCATAATGTTATAACTCCTATTAATTTACTGAGTTTATTCAATCCTCAACAACGTGATAGCGTAAAAATAAATAACAACTATACTGTAGTATTATTCATTCGATTCACGTTATTATTAAAAATTACAATTCTACTTGTAGATAAACTCAGTTTAATTTTTAATCTATTACATAACTATCTCAAAGTTACACAACTAAGCATAAGTTAAATCCCACAAATGTAGCAGAAATGTTTGTATATTATCACGACATTTATATCTATGGTTGATTACAAAGCACTGATACTTTCAGATAATGAGTAATGTATGTGAACGCACGTATCTATTTATTCCTTTCAAGACTAATCCACCCCCCAATCATTCAGTCACTTTAACTCCCATGAGGAAAATCTAAGATGAAGAAAGGTCTCTAGGATTACGAATATATGAAACTAATGTTGTTCAGTTTGATTTATAAAAACAACACTCTACAGGAAGAATAATACAGAAGAATTTATATGGCAATTTAAATAATAGCAACATAGAAATAGGGACTGAGTTGATATCGTTTTCTATATTTAGACATAATAGTGATCTGTCAATTTTGGATATCACGGATTGACCTGAATCAGACAACCATTGATCACCTGGAAGCACTGGGCAGCTGTTTCGTCCTAGTATGGGACTCCTCAGCAGTGCTCATCCACGACCCCATCTGGGATCGAACTCACGACCCTCTGGCTCCACAGCGAATGCTTTACTATTGGACCACTGAGTTGGCTCCTAACGGTTGATATCTCCAATTCAGCCAATTTGTGATACGTTGCGCGACCCCCTCTATGCCATCAGTTGGTTACTGCCTCACACCCTACACGGTAGAACTCTACCAGTCACGTCGTCACACTAGAACTCCAGGAGTCACCTCAAGGAGCTATTCACTAGTGAGCTGGTATTAGTTACAATTAGGGCGTTTGTAGAGATAGTTAACTGTCAATTTTTGATATCACGAATTGATCTGAATCAGTAACTCACCGATGGCATACAGGAGGTCGCGCAAAGTATCACAAATTGGCTGAATTGGAAATATCAACCGTTAGGCACCGACTCAGTTGTCCAATGGTAAGGCGTTCGCTGTGAAGCCAGAGGGTCTTGAGTTCGATCCCAGATGGGGTCGTGGATGAGCACTGCTGAGGAGTCCCATACTAGGACAAAACAGCTATCCAGTGCTTCCAGACGATCAATGGTTGTCTGATTCAGATCAATTCGTGATATCAAAAAATGACAGTTAACTATCTCTACAAACCCCCTAATTATATTAGTGATCGTTGTCTCTAAATGTAAATTTGACATATTTAACTATATATATAAGATTAGAATGTATTATTAAATATAAAACCCGTAATCAATGAATTTATATTTTTAAGGAATGCATCAACTATCTGATAAATCTCAATGATATTTGTTAACATGAATAAAATTAAAAGTTTAATCATACAACATTATGACTAGAGACGTCTACACTTCACTGTTCTTTGTTTAAATTTCTATTACTTCTACTTTTTTCCATTGAACTATAAAAGTATATCTATTTCGATTTTTTTTTTCATGTTTTTAATTACAGAAACTTATAGTTAAAGGTAGACGAACCCCAATCAGAGAATGTACACCTCAATGTAATTTTGATTATTGGAAAAGTAGATATTACAAATTTTCTTCATTTTGTTGTCAAACTGATTTATGCAATAAAAATGTAAAAACACTTAAAATTCATCAAATACTACTTATGATTATCTTAACATTCATTTGTTTGTTTATCAGTAAATAGTAATGAAATAATAAAATATTACATTTTGTTTAAGCCGAATATTTTCGAAACTTCACTTACACGTTTATACATTTATTTATGTGTAAAGTGTAAAGGGTATAACTTTATTCATAGCGTAGAAATTCTTGATTTGGTGAATAATTTGTATTTCTTTTATCTTCATTGAATTCAATTTGTGTTGTATTGATAAATATTTTAAAATGTCTAAACATTTATTGTTTATTTCTACACTTATTGTATTAAATATATGTCATAAAGTGTATGTTAGAGATCAGTGTTGAACTGGCCGATATAAGTTGGCTTTTATTTAGAAGTTAAGTGGACTGGTTAATCTCAGTTAGCTGTCAATTTTGATATCACGAATTGATCTGAATCAGACAACCATTGATTACCTAGAAGCACTGGACAGCTATTTCGTCCTAATACGGAACTCCCCAGCAGTGTGCATCCATGACCCCACCGAGGATCGAACTCAGGACCCTCTGGCTTCGCTGCGAAAGCTTTATCACTAGACCACTGAGTTGGTGCCTAACGGTTGATATTTCCAATTCAGTCAATTTTCGATACGTTGCTCGACCTCATTCATGGCATCAGTGGGTTACTGTCTCACACCCGACACTGCTGAACTCCATCGGTCACGTCTAAGTTGAAATAAATTGTTCAATAATACAAATATTTATATGTTTGAATTCGTCATAGATTGATGTTATTTGTATACTGATCTCCCATTACGCACATACTATCTCAATTCAAACATTTATATGTTGATTATGAGATTTTCTTAAACTGTTTACTTTATTCAGCACCGAAATACAGTTTGTACGACTACTTTGTGAGACTAATATCAACTCATCTTAGATAAAATATCCTTTTAAATTTAATACTTATTCTATCCACTAAGAATTTCGATGACAATATCACGTTGATGGCAGCGTTAAACCTTTATACTCACATTATTGATAGATAAGAGACGGAGATTCCAATGGCACTGCAAAGTAGTGACATCAACTAAGTAATTGAGGCTAGACATGTTTTGTTACTAATAACTGACATGAAAATTTAAGAAATGAAAATGGATTATGCTTCAGTAATTCATCATAACTTTTCTCCATAAGAAGCATGGTGAGAGTCGTTCCCACTTTCTTACCATCCTATTCACTACTGGAAATGAAGAAAGAAGCATGAATTTTATGTAACGTATAAGCATCCATAAACATAGGCTAAAAACGTAAATAGCTTACATCTGTGAAGCATATACTGATAAGCGTTTTCATATTATTTCTTTCATTTGGTCTTTTATACAACACCAATGTCAGTGTATTTCAATGTAATTAGTGAGAAACTGTAGAAGATATGTCAAAACACTATTTATTTCTGACGTCAAATGTGCTTCTATGTGTTGCAATTTATCATTATTAAAGGTGTGTTAGTAATGGTATCTCATATTTAATAATCATATAGCTCAGTCACATTATTGATATCAGATACATGGGGGGAGGGAATCAGAGAGATCCAGTGAATCATAACCATTTAATTTTAGCTGTATATTAATCTGTAGTGCAAACTACGAAACATTAGAAAATTCCGAGAATAAAACAGCTGTCTGATAGGAAGACTTTGATATAGTACTATTGGGTCTTTTGAATTAAACAGAAAAATAAACAATCTTGAAATTATCTCTAAATTAAGATGAAGATTTTTCTGTCATCAAGCAGAAACCTAAACAAACAAAGAAGCCTAAATATTCAACTTACAATACTATTAAGATAGCATACAAGAATAATATCTACTGGAGAACTGATACGAAACTCAACCTATTGAGGAATTGTTTCTCTTAGCTTGGTACAATTGTATGATAAGCATTTGTTAATTCAGATAAAATTATAAGCACGAATAAATAAAATAATGATGAACAAGATGCCATATTGTACGCACATAAACACCTAATGTTTTCAATTCAATGATGTAGAAATGAATATATCAGTGATAACGTGTCTAAACGGAAATATAATAATACATTAAAAACGTTGCGTTGACGACAATGATCTACGAAAACAAAATATGATTGAAGTATACTTTAAAAAAGAAACATTTCATGTTTTATACATGAGATGATTTTGAAAGTGGAACTTAACAGATATTGATCAACGGTGTTCTTCTTATTATTAGTTTCTCAATGATTGTTGACACAAAATAAATAAATTTGTTATTGGTTTCATAAACATGATGATAGCTTATAAAGTAGTTCTAATGTCAAAATTATGATTACTGCATTTGTTAGTATATCTTTTGTAAACAACTAATAACTGCAGCTTGAAAAACAGAGGCGTAGAAGACTGAAATCAATTAGAAATAAATGTTTATCTATTTTGGTATGGTTAGACTTCAGTATCACATTTTCAACCAACTGAGAAAATGGTACTTGCCTTCATGAACAAATGTAGTATTTAATTTCTATGTTCATCCAATTCCCCATTCTCGGTCATTTGTAAATTTCCTGATCATGTTTATACAGATTTTTTCAAGAATATTGTAATCATGGTCATGTCATCGAATTTTGATATGAATGTGCATATTTATCAATTTCTTTTCTATTAATTACACATTTTATTTAAGTCAGGTATCAAATTTTCGATACCATCTGACATCGAGTACTAATTAACATTGTGGTTGTTTAGTTCTTGGTGTTTATTAAAAAAGCTAAGCAGTTAGTACGATATTTTGTACTTCAGGTGGTTGTAAATATACAGTAAAAGGTCCAGAGTCAAAGTAACACAATAAATAAGAAAAGTTTACTGGAAAGCATCGACAATAGTAATCAGCAGAGAGTGTTACCATGAACCAAGCTTAAATAAAAGTATTAGATATTATACGTTTCCGGTTTTGGTAAAATGTCAGTTTTCACTACAGTTAATAACAAATAAATCACAGAGACAAATTAAACAATTAAATATCTCGGATAAATTCATATTTGGCCCAACAAATGAAACGGTAACAATCATTAAGAACGCTTGAAACATTCTGGTTAACAGAATTACAAATCATGTACATGAATTTGTGAACAAACTTAGTGGTAATAATTATAACATAAGTTATGGAGTTGTATACATAGTTATTCTTAAAACATTGTATATATCTCCAAGGTAGAGGAATAAAAGATGATTGAATTAACAATAGACCTTATATGAATAGTGCATAGAATGCAATTGACAGTAAAAACAATGATAAGAATAAGGTAAAATACAAAGAGTACATTTGAAGAAACAATTTCTATGTTGTGACCTGATGGATAACAAATACACAAATATACAAATTCTTGAAAAAACAACCAGTATCCATGCATCTCTATGACTCTGTTATAAATATATTTATTCACATATTTATACGCATTCAGTATAATTTTATTACTTAGAATAGTTTACCTGCTAATTCCACAGTTTATTATGATGGGAATATTCAAGTTATTCAATAAAGTTGCTAATTTGTATTATCATAAGTTCGAAGCAGTATGAAATAATATCTTACATGTATATATCATACATTTACTATAATAAAGGATAAATATCTTTATTAAAAGTAGATTTTATCTGTTGTTTTAAGAGAATTTAATCTCGACAGGAAGAATAGACGATGACGGTAACATATACAAGTCATTAGTCAGCTATTAGCAACGAAGAGCCCATGTTGTACCACGTTTCTCAATCTTTCAAACAACCAGCTATGAAAGTTAAACAACTTTCAACTGCGTCCTCTGGACCTAGCAACACAATTTAGACTATCAGTCATGGACAAATATAACTGCGTTGTTTCATTATGGGCTCACCAGTTTAATGTTCTCACCAGTAACTGAACCCAGTCCATTAGTGTCAAGATATACCGTGTTCGCCATTAGACTACTAGTCTAGATAGCCTACGCTTATGAACAGCTAGAGTTCGATTTCAGGTGTGTACATTAACACTAGGATGGAAGTACATGCAGCTGACGAGTTCCAACCAGAACAAAACGAACTCCTAAGATTCCACCTCCTAAATACATCTCAACTTTAATCATATTTGTGAACTATCTTTATACCGAGGCAATTCGCTTATGATTTAACAGTGACTGGTAAATATCGATCTATAACAAAATCATCTGGAAGTTACGAACACATTGAAATTTTTGTTTGGAAGTTACTTATAAGTAATATACCACAAACCATTTCTCCAACAATTTATTACTTTTCGAATAACCATTTGCTAAAATAAAACTGTCCCTATCGTATGTTTTCCGCGGAAAGCTATTAACTGTGATATGTCGAATACAAACGTTAACTCTAGTTAATGAAAACATGAATTTATGCTAATCTCTCTCGACTTGACAGTAGGTCATTACATATGTATTACAAATATTTTCAGAATAAAGCTGTCTGCAAAATTCCTGCACACGTTTAGCATTTACCAAATCAAAAGTAAGGATCCAGTCCTTATTAGCTAAATCAAACAGATAAGAAAATATTACATATATTCAAGATGGTTTCCCTTACGCATAATATCATGCAAAATATAATTTTCATTTAAATATTCTTTCAAAATGTTATGTCTCGTGCGTGATAGCTTGACTAACCGCAACAACTTTAGCACTCGAACGCCTTGAACCTACCTAGTTGCAAATTCAGAAGGCAGAAGACGAGAAGACAGAAAAACTTTATTCCAGTAAAATGGAGAGTGAGTTATGTACAAAATATTCGTATATTTATAGTTTTCTGAAACAACAAAATCAGTATTATGACCTATCCAATCCAAATTAAGAAGTCCCAACTGTTACTCAATTGGCACATTCCGCGTTGAGATTCTAGAAAGTTCTATCGATCAGTGATTGGATGGAATGTCTCCTGCTCTTTCAAGTGTCCTGGAGGCTTCGTTGAGGTTTCTGGGAGCCATCCCAACATAAGATCACACTTAATGAAACTATTTAATGAAAATAATCATATTTTTATGATGTAATCAATTATTCATTTAGATGTTCTTAAGAAATTCATCTACAAGTAATAAGAAAATAAAGGATATGGTTGAAACAGAAACCACTAAGAAATTAGACGTTTCCATTATCAGTGGAAATATCTGTTAAAAATTGAAAACATAATTAGAAGACAACTGTAGAAAATATTCAGTCTACTAACGGGATAAAAAATGGTGCTAACTTAGATTTTACAGTCGGTTGATTATAAAACCATTGATAAACGTTCCATCTCTTAGTTCCCATTTTAATTTACGCACTTTTGATTAGTTAAAATTATGAAATACTCATTTGATGAATTCACCTAGTCGCTTCAAATAGATGTATCTGGTTTTACTTGATGTGTGGGAGATGATGTCCATTGTTAAAGAGTTTGTAACTTCAAAGTGAAACTAATACTTTAGTTGATGCAAGTGACTGGCGATGGTCAATCTCTTGATGTCGACTGAAACAGACGTATTTACAACATGGTTTATCTTTGCATAACATTTTAGATTTTATTCATGTAGTGTTTTTGTAAAAATATTTCAGGATTCGAGATCGTTTCTTCGTTATAGAATAATATGATGTCAGCACTAAGCTACTTATGGTTCGGAAAATTCAGTCAGTTTTCAACGAAAACGAATTATTTCTAAATATTTTCTCTGGCATTCAAAGTTTTTTATTGTTCACTAACTTTCAATCAACCAATCAATCAATGCCTGTTACCCCACGTGCAGCATAAACCGCCGGCCAGCATTTTCCAACCAACTCTGTCCTGAGCTTCCATTTTCAGTTCTTCGAAAGTGCTATTTGTTCTTTTCATATCTGCTTCCAATTCTCAGTGGAATGTTCACTGACTTTGTAGTGTAGGTTTTCGGAATTTTTCACTTCTTGTTCACCAAACTTTCTCAAAAGAATGCAAGTAGTATTTACAATATAATTTCTATTCTTGTGACGCATACTTTGCCGAAACATCATATGATCTAATATGCGCTTAATTTTGTCGTTGTTTACTCACCTCATCATAAATACTTTTAAATACTTTGTAACTTTGTTCGTTAATCTTATTTCATGTGTTTAAATTTCAAGGATTTCTTAACTTACCAAGTATCCTTCGTAATATACGGGATATATATATATATCATCTACTAGCATTTACCATGTACGGGATATATTTATGTGATGCATATACTATTACACTTACAACCAATTTGAGTTTGAATGAGTTACATTTACCTATCGTCCTGTTTTCATTCAGAACTTGATGCTGGCAGCTTAGTATTTGTTAGGCCATTTACAAGGGACGTGAAAACTGTCCAAATATATTTCGAGATGATTATAACAATATTATTCAATACATATTATTTTCTATTATATTGGTTGATTATCGTCTGGATAGTTCCATTAAGAAATTGTAACCACGTATCGTCATTCTGTTAGTTAACCTTGACGAAACAGTCAGTTTTTGGGAACTCTCTCTTATTTTAGGAGCTGAAATAATGATATTCTCTTACTGATTTTTATTTGATACGCTCACTTATCATAAACATTTATAGTATCACAGACACATAATACATACCCATAATGTGTGTAATTCACCTACTGATAGCCTAACCTACAAGATTCCACATCTGGATAAATTGAGTCATATTTGATTGAATATATCATGGATCGATGTTGGTAGGGTACCATTGAAAACCAGGGAGCACCCTTACCATCCTAATTGAACTATAATAATGAGTTCATTAGTGACTAACTCCAGGATGTTCCGGAAGCTCTAGTGAGAAGTCGTGATTGGTGAAGTTCAGACTTGTCATGAGTGAGACAGTTATCACCAATGAAAACGGATGATCGTCGAGCTATATATCACAAATTGATGGAAGTGGGAATTCTACCATTGGATGCCGACCCAGTGGTGCAGATAGTTAGGCGTTCGTGTCAACCTGAAGCCCTTGGTGAGGAATCTGGGGTGCGCACTGCCGAGGAGTTCCACATTAAGACGAAACAGCTGTCCAGTTCTTCCTGGTTTTCAATGGTACCCTAGCAACATCAATCTGTGATATAATCAATTAAATAAAATAACCAATCTCCACAAAAATAACCATCCCAATTGAAATATAATTATCTATTCATTCGGATTCAATTCATTAACTTGTTACAGTAGATATAGATATGATAAAGCCTAGTAAATAGTCCTAACAGAAGTTATGTGAGGATAATATTGCTGATAGGGGAGATATATACCATTTATTAATTATCAGTGTTCCCCTTCAACAGATAGACAGCTACTTAGAATATGTATTTTATTTGCATATCATACAATTTACTCGACGAATGACCTGTATTGATAGTAATGGAAAATAATGTGAACGTCGCACAAAGAATTAAATATCGTGATAACAAGATAAGTATTAACAGATTATTGCTATCTATGTTTTTAACTCTTCATTCATATTAACTAATTAAGTTCAAATCATTGGCCTATACGTATTCACTCATATAACTTGATGCTATGAACACATGCCTAATTACACTTTAATAACTACCAACAATCGCTGCAATTGCTATGAATTAACATTATATTACTCCAAGTAGTTTAAGATAATCATTCACTACATAACAGATTTCTTACATAAATCATATATTTATCTCACCTTCCCCTCCCATGTCGTAATTTGTACAATAAAAAATTGGTAGTATTTAGATTTAAATCACTTGTTTTAAGAGGGTATATGAACTATTCATTTTCGACAAATATTACAACTTCCCATAGTGGCGAACAGCAATAATCATGAAGGTATTACTATGGTATTAAGTTCACATGTGGTTACGTCTACTGAGAAATTATCCCGAAACATGGTAACGTTGATTTCATAGTCATCGTACTCATTGAGTGTTGGTGATAAACATCTGGAACTATGCTTATAGTAGAGTACACTATGTGTGAACAAAATGTCATATTGTATTAAAATATCACAAGAGTATGCATTTCATATCAATCCATTAGGATAACCTTCAAGAACTGTGTATCACATTAGGTCTTATCAAACAACATAGGATGAAATAAAAATTGCTTATGTGTTTACGAAATGTGTATATTTGTCGGTACCCAACTAACACGTTTTACAATATAAATGGATATTGATGATTGATTTGTTGGTAAGGTTAACAATGAACAGTGCATGGTGTTTGTGATGAAATATAATTGTGGTTTACAGGTAGTTAAAGAAGTTTTTAAACTATGCATATTGTATAACTGTAATGTATTATTGTCATGTTACATATTCATTGAAGCTGATAATTATTATGATATGTTAGTAGTCTGTTTGACCAGGTAATTTATCCTTGTTGTTATCTACATGTGACACCAGACATATTAGGTGTTGTAAGTGAAATGAGATATTGGGAACTACATTATTGTACATTATGAGAATGTAACGTATTCATAGTTTGAATAGTAATTCTGTTAATGAAGTATTGAAGTTAGTACGTAACATTCGTTTCAACAAATTATAATAAAATTCTGTACTTATAAATCAAAGTTAATCGTTGACCTTTATGTATGGCATAATACAGAGAGATAAATGACTATTGTATGAAATACCAGCTACGATAAGTTTGTACATCAGTTGAAATGATAAACGTAGTTAGTCGAATAAGAAGACACTGAATATAAACCTAAACAAATGTTTGGTAGAAGAATATGTTGTATTACTTTCCAATAATCACATCTAAATAATAAGCTGAGAAAATCTCAACTTATCAATATAATTCATTTACACTTAAATTAATTATTGATCTCAAAAAAATTAATAAAATATTTTTGTTGCTTACTAAATATCAAACGTTGTTTAGCATAAATTTGTCTATTTTATTGTTTCCATAATACAATTGTATGCTTCATTTAAATGAATTTAATGGAAATTATCATCTTCATTTATTATTAATTAATCTAAATTAACATGAAATTTCTATCCAGTTAAATGATTAAAGCATCTTCAGGAAAGTCTTCGTTTAATTGATTTTTTTCTGAAAATAAAATGTAGTTTAGCAGCTAATCAAGATGCAGGTAAAGTTAATTAAACCTAACTAATCACAATGTAACAATAGTAGTTCCACGGAACAAACAGTGGAGGAATGTGTTACCATTGAAATTTCTTCCTTTTTGGTTATCAACTAATCACTGTCTGAAGAGATAATAAAGAAACATTTGTGCAAAATAAGATCAATCCACTTTATATCGTCAGTTTCTCATCAGCTGCGTACAGTCTATGATATTTCCTAGCCTATATTATACATAAAAATTACTTACTATAAATGACTCTATAATGTAAAATCATAATGCAATAAAAATTCAAGTACAGCCAGTTTGACTTAAATATGATGCGCATTAATATAAAGTTTAAGTGAAAAGGCTCGAGAATCAATTTAGTAACTAACGATCATGCAGTCAAAGAATTAATTTATTACGCAATGGAACAGACGATCGGAATGAATTACGGGTAACCAGAAATTATTCACTATATAAAACAACTGAGTGAATAAGGCTGAAATATTACTAAATTGTAAAAATTAAAATAATGTAATAGAAGTATAAGGAGCATTTAAAATGATATAGTGATATCAAAACAGGGTCATTTATAAAGTAAGTAATTGTTTATATTTAATTTTGACTATGAAATATCATATGTTGTACGCAGCTGACGAGGACTTGACGAAATAAAATTAGTTCATCTTATATTATTCAGATGCTTGTTCTTCGTGACTTTAAGTTAATTAAGGTAGCCAAATACGTGGAATTTCGTAACAAATGCCCTCCCCCATACAGTCACAATTTCATTAATATGTACCACAAGCAACTAGAAATTTATACCATAATGAGAATAATGTCAATCAACAAAGTCCTATAATTGACAAAATATGACTAACCTAATTCATAACGTTAAATACTTGAACGACATAATTTTCATCCGTTACCCTGTACTTATTGATTTCGGAAAATTGCTCACATTCGTTTCGCTATAAAAATAATTTGTAATCATTTTGAAATTATTGTTACTTTCTTATGGTTGCACACATAATAAACGTTTGAACGAGCAAGTCAAAACAAAGACATTCAATTATTAATAAACTTAAAACTTCATTTTATTCTCTTCGTAAATAACATGAAATCTGTGTGTATCCTTATGTATTCCATATTTCAATTAGAATCAAATTCAAATCTTTTAAATCTACTAAAAGTTAATTGAAAGTTTCTTTTTGTCATTATATTTAGTAGAACTGGGCATTTTACAGCTTTTAAATAATAAAGATAATTTATAGCTACAGTAGATGGCCTTTTGATATTGGGTTTTTCAAGCAATATGACTTAATCACAAAATTTCTATAGACATGCTGGATGTTGATTTTATGTTGTGTAAAACAATATTTAAAATTTTACAGTGAAACAATCCAGCTCAGAAAGTAAGCTCTATGAATAGTTGTTTACTGATGAAAATTCAAAGGGCAGAATCATATCGATAAAGAAGCAATTCCACTGATTGCAGTATATGCGTGTGTGTATTTGTATGCTAAAATAACTTCTAAGCCATGGGAGATCATTTCTACACGCATTATCAATAGTTTTCTGTTCATACATTTCACACAACTGAATAATCTTAGTCAGAAGCTTACTAGAAACAAGAGATCATCGGACAGTTGTTTCTCTTAGTATAGAAAGTCCCAATAATGAATGCTAACTGAGGGAGTTTGATATTAGAAAAAAACAACTGTTCATCACTTCTTGGTCTACAGTAACTGCCTAGTTACAGAGAATCCATGATGCAAAATATTATATATAATAATCTAAGCAACGCCCAATAACATCAATCATTGTTTCCTTACCATAGATTGACTAGGAACAGGCGACCATGAAAACACAACTATGTTGGATACGAGGCAGTTACACCCCACTAATATTGTATAAGACTGATTAATATCACAAATAAACTGTAGTGAAGATTATATGTCACTGGATTTCAACCCAGTGGTCTGAAAATCAAGCTCAAGCTGCAGAGACTAATGCTCTTGTATCATGTTCCAAACAGAACAAAATAATCTATCACGTACTTCTTGATTTTTAATAGTATTTTAACTAAGGTCAATTCTCTATTTCGTATTGTTACAGAATATATATATTTCCATATGTCATATAAATAATCCATGAGCTCTATTACATATAATTTTACTTAAATTGACTCTAAATCTCTTTTACTACCCAATCAGTAAGTACAAGTGAATCTACTGATATTTATATTGGAACCTAATTAAAGTGTTTTTTCTCTGATATTATTAACATTTACATTAATCATTATATAACTATGGCATTGCATAATTATTTGTATTTTATATTTCAGTTTGTTTTATTTACATGGTTATTAGTTTTTTGAATATGATTATCACATTTATTTAGTGGCTATCAACAACACTTTCATATAATCGTCATATTGATTAATCTGTTTTTGATATGATAAAAACAGTTTGCTTATATTATTTTGATTGATATAATATTTGATTTAAATTAACATCTTACTGATATTAGGATGAATTTGTAACATCGAGTTGATTTGTTATGGACGGAAACTAGTCAATCTATGTCGGTATATGTGCATCATATACATTCAACATAAATAAGCGTTCTGATGTGTTTTTCAACATAATTGTAATTCCTCATCAGTGCGTACCCCAGATCCCTCACCAGGAGCTTCAGGTTGACACGAACGCCTAACTATCTGCACCACTGGGTCGGCATCCAATGGTAGAATTCCCACTTCCATCAATTTGTGATATATAGCTCGACGATCATCCGTTTTCATTGGTGATAACTGTCTCACTCATGACAAGTCTGAACTCCACCAATCACGACTTCTCACTAGAGCTTCCGGAACATCCTGGAGTTAGTCACTAATGAACTCATTATTATAGTTCATTTGGGGTGGTTATCAATCTCTAACATATTTAATCAAATAAATAACCAATTTCCACAAAATAACAATCCCAACTTAACTATAATGGTAATTGAAAAAAATTATTCATACAGTGAATTCATTTTAGGAATTAATTTTATGATACATATTTTTTATATTACGTCATTCGCCTGACCAGTGACGTGAAATATCTGAATAAATAACCTAGTGATACATAAGCTTCTGTTTATAGGAAATAAATTCATTGATCGAAAATATAAACTTGATATTCGTGAAGTATATAGGTCAGCCTAGATCTATCCTGATCTAAATTTGTTATTATTGACTTTCACAACTCATTATTATAGGGATTTCGTTACGCGGCAGTAAAACGTAACAACTACTGAATATACTGTCATATACAATCGAATATATACCATAATATTTACTTGCCTCATCGTCATTGCTTGTAATGTATAAACTCTACTGTAAATCCCGTCTCATTTCTAACTCCCTTGTAGTCGTCATTGTTAGACTATCATTATATATAAGTCCTTATATCCAGAAGAGTTTTCAGGAATGCCATTCGCTGTCTTCATTCTGTCTATAAACATATACATATTATAACATGAACATAGGAACTTTTTATTACTTGATCAGCGTTCCTAATTATCAGTCTGTTTAGAAAGTTGAACATGTTTAGTTTACCTATTACTGGCGTTATATCATGTTACTTGATTAGTAATAAGTAATTTATTAGAAGGAATAGACAATATTGACTGCATGGCTTACGATATATTAAAGAGAATCTAAATTACAATAACCCACAATGTCTATTGAAGAAATGTCGTATTAACTAAAGTACATGCCTTTCAAATAATGAGTGCCAAATTCGAACCCTGCTTTACTAACTTCTGTTTGAACAACTAGATAGCATAATGAAACTCGAAGCTAAGTACAGCTACCAGTCTCCATATATCAATATGAGTTTGTTGAAGTTGAATTTAATGTCAAGAATTGACATGAGGTAGACAACTACTGTCAGCCAGAAAGCAATGGAAAGTTATTTCCTGTTAATATGCGACTTCTCAGCAACGCATATCTATTATCTCACACTATGATGTATATTTCTAATTGTTTACCTAAACTGTTTACGTTCCAGATAATAATAAATTTATGAAATAGAGAAATAGTTATGTATAAAACTGTGACAAGTTCAGGGTGTCTTGGACAAAGAAAATTCGAATGCAATGATAACTCTTCATACTTCTCGATTAGTCAGAAGTTCTATGTTTACTTAAAAGTAAGTAAAACCCGGTTGAAAGAAAGCTTCAATCTTGGTTGCATTCTTTGATTACATATTTCGAAAGTCGAACTAAATGGAATCTTTAGAAATAGATGGATAACATTTTATTGTTGACTTCTGATAGAACTCCGCACAATAATACATGTTGTATCAATTTTTGCATTTAATTTGGAACTTATAAATATGACTAATCAGTGTCAGGTCACTATAACAATAGTTCTTACTATACAAAGTACTTATCGATTCATCTAAAAATAAACGTAGGACCTAAAACAAAAATGTATTAATACCGCCAAAGTCACTACACAACATCAACACTAAAAGAAAAATAGGCGGTATGAATGTTAAAGTAGTCGAAATAATTTAGTGATAGTGTGAATGTAAAAGAATGAAAACTGAGCGGTTCTCCATAGAATAAAAGCTACGAACTAAGGAATGCAAGTATTTAAGATTTAAAGGATAATAAGTGGCTAATATAACCTCAACATGTCATATGTAATACAAGACTAAAATTTTTGATCTGATTTGACGGCTAACACTCGTGATATAAAACTGATAGTTGATCAGTAATGTCCCATTATAATGAAAATTGTTGGCTAATAACTTATGCTGGCTCTCTATCGCTTTATAATGCATCCGATACATTTTCATCTACGACTGTATGTATACTAAAACAAAGGTTGCATTTAAATAAAAATCAGAAATATAAATCAATGTTATTACATAAAAATTATACTACCCTGCACTTATTATAGCTTTAAACGATACGAGGTATATATATATAATTAAAGGATAATAAGTGGCTAATATAACCTCAACATGTCATATGTAATACAAGACTAAAATTTTTGATCTGATTTGACGGCTAACACTCGTGATATAAAACTGATAGTTGATCAGTAATGTCCCATTATAATGAAAATTGTTGGCTAATAACTTATGCTGGCTCTCTATCGCTTTATAATGCATCCGATACATTTTCATCTACGACTGTAATACTAAAACAAGGTTGCATTTAAATAAAAATCAAGAAATATAAATCAATGTTATTACATAAAAATTATACTACCCTGCACTTATTATAGCTTTAAACGATACTAGGTATATATATATATATATATTCTTATGATAACTATGGTTTCAAAAGGAGTGGAAGGAATGGATTGTACAGAACAAAATGAATTCATACTATTTCGTTCAGTTTATGTCAGTTGCATACAATTCAGAATATTACAGAACCAAAATAATGAAGACGTTTAACTATAATTACAAAATGAAATTTGATTGGGGTTTGTTGTTGTCAAATTCCAACTCAGTTTAATAAAACTGTAAATAAAATTATGTGATGGAGAAAAATATTGCATATATATCATATATTGGAGAATGTTGTAGAAGAGTATTAGTAATTGGAGATAAAATGGCTAGTCATTAAGTAATGAATAGAAGTTAATGATGATTTAGAATAAGACCAAATAAGAGTAGTAAGGCTCAATGAAATCATAAAAGTTCAAAAATGACGTAATTATGTAGTGAAATTAACGAGTTGAGCCTTTATATGGACGTAATGTCTTTGTCACAAAAATTTGATTGATATTCTTTGGACAGTGCTCAATTTGTGTGAGATGAGGTATTGATTGGCGATATTAAACTAATATCCTTCAAATAGTTAATCAAATTTGCCAAATTAGCTTCTGCATCATTTAGATCCGTCATTCTAGGATATACTATTTAGATCTTAGTGATGAAGCCTATATTTATAATTCATTCATTTATAGTTAGATAGGTTGTTAATGAATTTTGGAAAGTTTTTCTTCAAACTGTTCGCTTTATTATTTATTTTTTATTGTCTTTAATAAAAAACATTTTTTATAAATTAATGTAACATATTCCTTAAAGATTCTAGAAAAATTTAGTAAACCATGTGCGACATACAACTTTGTCATAAGCTTTAGCCTCTATTTCGACATTTTTTGAACTTTTATGATTTCATTGAGCCTTACTACTCTTATTTGGTCTTATTCTAAATCATCATTAACTTCTATTCATTACTTAATGACTAGCCATTTTATCTCCAATTACTAATACTCTTCTACAACATTCTCCAATATATGATATATATGCAATATTTTTCTCCATCACATAATTTTATTTACAGTTTTATTAAACTGAGTTGGAATTTGACAACAACAAACCCCAATCAAATTTCATTTTGTAATTATAGTTAAACGTCTTCATTATTTTGGTTCTGTAATATTCTGAATTGTATGCAACTGACATAAACTGAACGAAATAGTATGAATTCATTTTGTTCTGCACAATTAGTCACTTTGACTCTTTTTCAACTTATGAAATAGGACTTAATGTATGATATTACACTTTGGTTTAAATGATTTAGTTTTTTATCGTATGTTTATTACCTAATTCAGTAGCATTAATTCAAGTTAATGTGTATGTCTGAAAGTGAGAACTTTTTCATCAAATATATAATCTGTAGTACAGATAAGTTAAAATAACTCAGTTAATAAAAATCAACTGACACATAATGAGGTCAAAATATCTAAACTAGATGAATTTCTGAAGAGTATCTTATTAATATCTTTAAAGTATCTTTAGACTATTCTCTATGAATACTGGATCTACAAATTATGACAGTACGTAGACATCACAAAAGACTTTCACAAGTCAACTCAAGAAAGTTTAAATGTACTTTCTTTACTGATTACAGTCGTAAAGTGCTTCTTGACATTATGTTGATTTATATATATATATATATATCCTATCCTAAGAAGTCAAATAGTTAATGTAAGTTCATGGTGAAAACTGTCTTTGATTTGCCGACTTATCAATCATTATAGATCATTTATTCTTCTCGTATATTCTAATTAATGATGGTAAAGTGCTAGACTAGTTTAATTGATTCGAGACTACTATTCTCTTACAAAATAACTAGTATTACTGATTACATTATTTATCCTTATTGAAATAAGATATAAGCATGCTTTTCAACGTGATTATGAAATTTCAGATACAGAAATACATTATAGTTTTACTAAATAAACATTTTTCTTTGCATTAGTGTAATACATATTTTCAATATTTTTCGTTTATATTGACTCTGCTTCATGCAAATTTTAAGTCCATGTATCATTCTTACTTGCACACATTTTATACATATGATAGAAACAGAAATTAGATCCTTTTTTTAACATATGCGTAAACGACAATGATTGATTTAATTGAATAATACACCATAACATTGTTTCGTCATTTCATTTTAATGTATTTATAGCTTACTAATTCAATAACAATACTAATCATGGAGTAACAGATATTCAATTAAATTCTCGTTAATATATTGTAAGCGATACAGTCAATATTGTCTATTCCTTTTAATAAATTACTTATTACTAATCAAGTAACATGATATAACGCCAGTAATAGGTAAACTAAACATGTTCAACTTTCTAAACAGACTGATAATTAGGAACGCTGATCAAGTAATAAAAAGTTCCTATGTTCATGTTATAATATGTATATGTTTATAGACAGAATGAAGACAGCGAATGGCATTCCTGAAAACTCTTCTGGATATAAGGACTTATATATAATGATAGTCTAACAATGACGACTACAAGGGAGTTAGAAATGAGACGGGATTTACAGTAGAGTTTATACATCACAAGCAATGACGATGAGGCAAGTAAATATTATGGTATATATTCGATTGTATATGACAGTATATTCAGTAGTTGTTACGTTTTACTGCCGCGTAACGAAATTCCAATAATAATAAGTTATAAAAGGTGAGAATAATAATTTTTATTGTAGCTTACTTACTTACTTACTGCCCGTTACTCCTCGCTGAGGAGCATAGGCCGCTCACCAGTGTTCTCCATTTAACTCTGTCCTCAGCAATCCTTTCCAGTTGTTTCCAGTTGCTGCTCATCCTTTTAATGTCTGCTTCCAATTCTCGACGCAGCGTGTTCTTTGGCCTTCCTCTTTTCCGTTTCCCAGCAGGATTCCATGTTAATGCTTGTCTTGTGATGCAGTCTGATGGTTTGCGTAGTGTATGTCCTATCCATTTCCACCGTCTTTTCCTAATTTCCTCTTCGGCTGGAAGTTGGTTTGTCCTCTCCCATAGTAAGTTGTTGCTGATGGTTTCCGGCCAACGGACATTCAGTATCTTGCGTAGGCAGTTGTTTATAAATACCTGTATCCGTCTGAGGATGTTTGCAGTAATTCTCCACGTTTCAGCTCCATACAGCAGGACTGTCTTCACGTTCGAATTGAAGAGTCTGACTTTGAGGTTAGTTGATATTTGTTTTGAGTTCCAGATGTTTTTCAACTGTAGGAATGCTGCCCTTGCCTTGCCAACCCTTGTCTTTACATCTGCATCAGACCCTCCTTTTTCATCGATGATGCTCCCCAGATATGTGAAGGTATCCACCTCTTCCAGAGTTTCCCCATCAAGTTGAATTGGGTTGGTGCTCCCTGTGTTGTATTTGAGAATCTTGCTCTTACCCTTATGTATGTTCAACCCTACTGATGCTGAAGTTGTTGCTACACTGATTGTCTTCGCTTGCATTTGTTGGTGTGTATGTGCTAAAAGAGCTAGATCATCTGCGAAGTCCAAATCATCGAGTTGCATCCTACTTGTCCATTGAATCCCGTACATTCCCTCAGATGTGGAGGTCTTCATGATCCAGTCGACCACTAGGAGGAAGAGAAAAGGTGACAGCAAGCAACCTTGTCTGACTCCGGTCCTCACTGAAAATGCAGTTGTCAGTTGTCCTCCATGCACAATTTTGCACTGTGTTCCGTCGTAAGAGTTCCGGATGATGTTGACGAGTTTCTCTGGTACACCGTAGTATCGAAGAAGTTTCCATAGTGTTCTCCTATCTACACTATCAAACGCCTTCTCATAATCAATGAAGTTGATGTACAGAGGCGAGTTCCATTCAATTGATTGTTCAACGATGATCCGTAGTGTTGCGATTTGGTCCGTGCACGACCGATCCTTCCGAAAACCAGCTTGTTGATCTCGAAGTTGAGTCTCCACTGAATCTTTCATTCTGTTCAACAATACTCTGTTAAAGATTTTCCCTGGTATCGACAGTAGCGTGATCCCTCTGTAGTTGTCACATTTGCTCAAATCTCCTTTCTTTGGTATCTTGATAAGATAACCTTCTTTCCAGTCTGCCGGCACTTGTTCTTCTTCCCAGATCTTTTTGAATAAAACGTGGAATATCTTTGCTGTTAGGTCGATATCTGACTTGAGTGCTTCAGCTGGTATATTATCAGGTCCTGCTGCTTTCCCACTTTTGATTTGCCTGATGGCCATCTTGATTTCTTCCATCGTTGGTGGAGTGACATCTATCGGGAGATCTGTAAATGCTGCTTCAATGTCCGGTGGGTTCGGTGGAGCTGGCCTATTTAGAAGTTCCTCAAAGTGTTCTACCCACCTATTCTTTTGTTCTTCAATCTCAGTGAGTGTCTTGCCTTCTTTGTTCTTGATCGGTCGCTCTGGTTTACCATGTTTATCTGCCAGTTTCTTCGTTGTGTCGTATAGCTGTTTCATATTTCCTTCTCTTGCAGCCTTCTCCGCTGTCGTTGCAAGGCTTTCGATGTATTTCCGTTTGTCAGCTCTAATGCTCTTCTTTACTTGCTTATTTGCTTCTGAGTATTCAGCTTGAGCCTTGATTTTTTCTGCTCTTGTTCGGCTGTTGTTGATTTCTATCTTCTTGTTCCTCCTTTGTTGAATTTTGCTCAATGTCTCAGTGGAGATCCATTCCTTATAATGGTGCTTCTTGCGGCCTAGAACCTCCTGACACGTTGACGTTAGTGCTTCTTTGATTTCTTTCCAGTTGTCCTCCATAGTGGTTTCTTCTTTCGGCAGATCTTGTAAGGCTTGGAACCTGTTGTCGAGAGATATTTTGAATTCATTGAGTTTGTCAGTGTCTCGGAGAAAGCCTGTATTGAACCGTTGTACTGCTGACACTCCAGTTGTCCACTGCTTCTTTAGCTTCAGTTTCATTTTAGAAACCACCAAGTGGTGGTCTGAAGCTATGTCAGCTCCTCTCCTGGTTCTTACATCTTCCATTGATCTTCTAAATTTTTTATTGATACATATATGATCGATTTGATTCTCAGTAGTATGATCCGGTGAGACCCATGTAGCCTTGTGTATGCGTTTGTGGGCGAATATTGTACCACCTATAACCAATTTGTTGAAGGCACATAGGTTTGCAAGTCTTTCACCATTGTCGTTTCTGTCTCCCAGTCCTTGTCGTCCCATGATTTCTTCATATCCAGTGTTGTCCATTCCGACTTTGGCGTTGAGGTCTCCCATCAGTATTGTCAGATCCTTTCCTCGACACTTTGCTATAATTGATTGCAGTCTATCGTAAAACTGATCTTTGTCTTCGTCGTTGCCGTCGTTGGTTGGTGCATAGCATTGGATAATATTCATTGTAATCCCTTTCTTCATTGTTTTGAAAGATGCTTTGATGATCCTGGGTCCATTTGGTTCCCATCCCACCAGTGCATTACGTGCCTCCTTGGACAGCATCAGAGCAACTCCTTGAGTGTGGGGAGCATTTTCCTCTTCGTGGCCGGAGTATAGTAGCGTCTCTCCCGAAGCTAATGTTTTCTGTCCAGCTTGAGTCCAATGAGTTTCGCTGATTCCGAGTATTGTCAAGTTGTATCTCTTCATTTCTGCAGCTATTTGATTTGTCTTCCCGCTCTCCCACATTGTTCGAACATTCCATGTACCTATAAAAATATTTGCTCTGGTTGTTAGAAGGGGGGGCATCGGCCTCATGACTTCCGAAGAATTTCGGCTTTCATCATGAGGCGTCATATATCCTTCCACTCCCAGGGCAGAGTTTAAATGGTTTAAATGGTTTATCTTGTTTAATCTGGTTTGCGTTTTTGTAGCAAGTTTGGGTTTTTACGGGATGGGGGTGCTAGCCCCATGCCCAACCCTCCTCCTTTACCCGGGCTTGGGACCGGCAGTAACCCTAGGAGGGCTACAGGCGGAGTTTTATTGTAGCATCTCCAACAATTTATGCATAAAAATATAAGATGTGATATTTTGGTCAAATGTGAAATTAGAAATACAATCTTTTCAATTTCATCTAACCGGTAATGTGTTTATCAGTTGTTATGTACGAAAACTGGTGTGATTGTCAAATCTGTATCCTTATTAGGTGAACGTCTTTTATCATTGTGTCAATGACACCTTTTAGCTTGAGGTAAAAAAACACCCTTGATTAACTTCCTTATGTAAGTGCGTTTTGCTTTTATGCAGCCTGTATAATTACTGTATTGTCTATTATAACTTTCTGCCCTAATTACTACTACCCTCATCAGAAGTCTAACTAAGTGAATTATTAGCTTTAACTAGTAAATCTTATCATTATCTCTCGGTATTGTATTTCTCACATATAATTAACGTAAATTAAACATAGATGGCTAGTGAAGTAGTTATTAGCAATATTATACAATCGAACCACCTCAGTGATCTACTAATTGAAATTGACTGACTTTCACTCAGGATAAGCGTGGTATTATTAAATTTCCTCTCATAAAGTGATTCACAACTTTATCGTTCAGTATATTTAACTAATTAAATAAACTGTTAAGAAATGTTTACTAGTATATACACAAGTGTTAAGAGATAAAGCATGGAAATATTAAATCATGTAAGTGATATGCCGGACACTTAAAGCAGACTGATTACCTTTGAGAACTGTTTCATTATTTTTGATTATATACAGAGTGGACATTTCATTTCTGTTATTACTTAGTTCCCTTTGCCCTGTATTGGTTATTTTTTGTCACCATCAGTAAGATAATAAATTGCACCCTAAATGGAAAAAGGAGAATTATCGCAAGTGTATAAGATATCAACAGGCATAATACTAATTATTCTTTATTTTCTAGTGTTAAGATAAATAGAAATTATTACCAGATGTATAAATAGCATTTGATAAGTTGAACAAATTTTGGAGCTGAAATTGCAATAATCTGCATTGCAACATGAATAATTGTAACTGATATATTTCTTTAAAAATCTACCTGAACTACAGGTACTTGAACATCCTTTCATTGTTAAATGTGGACTCCCAATTGTAAGCGACTAATAATTTATACAGAAAAATGATGTAGTAAAAAAACGCATTAAAAAAACAATATTATTAAAAGCCAAAAAATCAGGTTGTGAACTATGAAACAACGAGTATGACAAATTATTTGACGAGTGGATCCCAAACTACGTTCCAGTACTTAGCTATCTCATACATTTGTTATTAACTCTAGTTCTGACTTATTTAATCTCCTACAATCATTCTAAAATTCGCCAATACTGATTTGAATAAATTTAATGTTTTACTGATCAGTTTGAATAGAATCTGATATAATGAAAACTAATTATACTATAGAATTTTACTAATTGCTATTTATTCAAAGTAAACACGTATACTTTATACAATAGTACAAACCAGTTGGACTACTAGTTCATCGAAAATATCCGACACTAACAAAACATATAATGAAAATACAAATAATTGGTGGATAAACATGTTTTTCTCATACTTACATAAATCTGGCGAGAAAATCTTTATTGTTAAAAGAATGCTCGTTTTTATAACTTTTAACAAATCTTGACATGCATTAATGCTTTCCAAAATCTAAAAATGTTGAGTAAAGCTTGTTAAAATGATACGTTCTTTGAATCTGTGAAATATATTTAATTTCGTTATGGTTTCAGTCTATAATACAGAACATCACTAAGATATAGCATTATTGTGAATATTCTCAGTAGTTTGAAGAGCGTGTCTTATCCTAACTCTTATCCAAGTATTGCTGTCTTCAATAGTTGCGAAATTCAAAC
Source organism: Schistosoma mekongi (assembly GCA_034768735.1). Lineage (NCBI taxonomy): Eukaryota > Metazoa > Platyhelminthes > Trematoda > Strigeidida > Schistosomatidae > Schistosoma > Schistosoma mekongi. The sequence goes on from CM068306.1 coordinate 13,851,734, forward strand.
GGTAATATTAGAATCACCTACGAATAATCACTGTGATCTCTGGTTTTATTTTTAAAAGACAGTCCATGAATTTACCTTTATAACAAACGGGCAATTTATGACAAAGAGAATGGTGAAATTATTGTAGTACGGAATTAAATCAAGGTCTATATGATACTGATTAGTTATTCAGACAATAGAGTGAGGTTTATTCCTAGAAATTCAATATTTCACGAAAGTAAATAGTTCATGAACCCGAGTACATACCCTACCAACCGATATAGTCACAAATGCATTAGATAGCTTCGTTCTGATCAATTTAAATTTGTGTTAAACACATTGGTGAAAATTTGATTAAAGAAATTTAAGTTGTTCAGATTTCCTATTAATTTATAAAATACTTGTTTTTTATATAATTCAAATTAGACAAAATGTATCACTTGGGATCATTTTATGAGAATCCCAAAGACAGATTATCCAGTAGTCATACTTACAGCACACCACTCACAAGAATTATCAATTGTTACTAAAGGAGACGAGTAATTCATCGGAACAGGACATAAATTGCACACGTAACATTTTACGGATAAACCTAAAACAAAAGAAGTTAGAATAATAATTTTGGCAATGGATATTTTTATTGGAGGCGTGTACAACCCACCCTTCATTTTTCAAAAATTCTTATTTAAAGTTTAGGTTTATTTTATGTTGGCACTAGTGCTTGAAGTGCACAAGTTATATATTATGTTTTATTTGATGCTATTATCCTATCTCATAAATAATCAATACCTTAACAATCTGAATGAAGGTGGCGACTTACAGTCTAAATAGCAGCAAGACTCATCACAAACGTTGGTAAGCAATAATGTTTCTGATAAAGCTGTAGTATTTACTCACTTATGACAAACATCACTTTTGATCAAAGTGCTGAATTAACTTCATGTATAATGCTGGTGATATTAGAAGGCTAGGATTGATCCATCTGTTTTGATTCTTTAGAATAACGTGACTTTAGCATTTCGGATGACTTAATAACGGGTGGTGATATACTGTCTCCGAATTATTAGGAATAATGTCTACATAATAGTGCTGTCACAGATATGAATTCAACCAGCTGAAACTGAAATACATGTTTCTAAAATTGACATATTTGCTGTGAGGGTAACATGTAAATTACGTTTTTGATTATATAAACGTAAATGTCGGTCACTAATATACTGTAGGAGTAGTTGCTCTACGGACTTATAGGAAACAGTATCATTGAAATTACTTCACTGTATCTTATTTGAAATATAATTCTACTGACAGAAAGATGATCGCTAGTTATTTACATTGATCACATTTTCATAACTATTAAGTTATAATCGGAAATAGAATTGACCTAACTCTAGAATATTGGGTAAAAACCGAAAATAGAGTACTACTATAAATCTCAAGTAAAAACTCAACCAGATTCATATAACATTAAGATATCAGTTCTCTGTTACTCCAATAAACACTATTCGAAAAACAAAACTACTCACAATGTTTCCTAGAAGTAATTGTATCATTAACTAATTATTGAGACATGTAAACTGAAGAGTATTTTTATATAACTGATAGTTCTGCTTATTTAAAGAAGCAAGCAGAATAACCAGGAACATGATTTAACCCAACCTTAATATTATCTGTATTTTCATGATGAATAGTCTGTCAGTGTTACGCCGGGCAATTAAAGAAAAGTAACGAACTTTCAGAACTGTATTTTGGGGGACTATTCTCGTTATTTTATTTATGAGTGATGTAATCATTTTATTTCTATGACTGTTATGTTCCCCTGGCCCGGTTCTCTCGTTTAGTATATTTCCTCTTAGCATATTGTTTATTTACTGTGAACTACGCTACTTAATTGTGTACAAGTCCTCCCCATTCACTACTACTATTTCTTTTGTTCTGTATCAATGTTAGATTTCCGATTGGCTTACTGTGTGGTCTGATTTTATGTATATATAAATGCACGATTAAAATATAATACGACCTTGTTCTCCGGTTCTTGGCTCTCGCTCTCGCAGTCTTCCTGTTCTCAATTCTGGTTGTCCTATTGTCGGCCTAGGGGAGGTGAATGGACTTAGGTCAATCGTACATTCTTAACTAGGCACGCATCTTATTGGTGTTCACGTCCACCAACCAAAATCATCACCCCCACCTTCCTTCTTTTCTTCGCGTCGTAACAGTCAACTTCCAACCTTCTTTCTAAGAATGATCGTTGTTTATAATCTACTCAATGTCACAGCTCATATTCATATGATCCACATGTATGCTTAATTCGTTTTCCAAATAACTAGTGGTATATTTAATCCCAGTAATTGTTAAACAATTCACTTAAAGCATTACTTCCAAACACTATACATATCTGTACATAATGAATAATAACGGAAATATTAGTATGATGGAGCAATCAGTTATCAACATTGTTAGACTCACCGTATTCTGTATTAACTATAAACAGCAATATCGTCAATAGAATTTGTATGCTACGTTTCATAATACTTAATGAGGTAATAGTGTACTACTAAATATGCATCAATATTAAAACTGTTGAATATAGATTTTATACAACTGTTTAAGAGTAGAGATGATTTGTTAGATTTGTGTATCAAACTATTATTGGTAACTTGAAGCTTATCAATTGATGGAAAAACAACATTATTTGAGTTTATTGGTAATTTGAGTAAATGGTTACATTATTATGCATTACATTTGAATTGTTTAATCAACACTATAGTCCAGAAAGTTTAATGAATGCGAACGCTGAGAATTTGACGTTTATTTTAACCAGAACTGCATTACCATTTATTTTTAATAATGATATTATGAGGCATATTATGAAATCACAAAAGATACACAATTAGTCATAGAAACAAGAACGTGTATCTTTAAAGAGACCTATTCATTAGTACTATTCTCTTAGCTGTACAACTTCAATTGTTAAAACATCTGTCATTTAATTATAATGTTGTACAATCGAGTCCTATTCTACCTAATTCCGTTGTGACAACTTACTGGTATACATAAATTACAGTTGAAAACAGACCACGCAAACTTGTTCTCCGTTGACGGATTTCAACATGCACATATATTTGTTAATATCCATTTTAAATACATTTTCGTATTTATTTTAACGTGTTCAATAACTCAATTTCATAATTATTGTTTTTCATCTGGTTTCCATAACAATATTAAATCATTTATTCGATATAAATAATAAATTCAGTACTGTTATTCATTTTTGCTACCTTATTTTTATCTAAAAATTTTCAATTTTATTAAAACAAAACAATTATGAACGAAGAGCATTCTTACTGATAAATTATCATCAAGTTTTACATTTCGTGTCAGGAGGTTCTGGGTCACAAGAAGCACCATTATAGGGAATGGTTCCTTACTGAGACCCTTAGCAAAATTCAACAAAGAAGGAACAAGGAGACAGAAATCAACAACAGTCAGACAAGAGCAGAGAAGATCAAGACGCAAACTGAATACGCAGAAGCAAATAAGCAAGTAATGAAGAGCATTAGAACCGACAAGCGGAAAAAGCTTCGAAAGAAGGAAATATGAAACAGCTATATGACACAACAAAAAAACTAGCAGGTAAATATGATAAACCAGAGCGACCGGTCCAGAACAAAGAAGGCAAGACAAAAACCGCGATTCAAGAACAGAGGAATAGATGGGTAGAACACTTTGAGGAACTCTTGAATAGGCCAGCTCCACTGAACCCACCAGAGATCGAAGCAACACCTACAGATCTCCCGATAGAAGAAATCAAGATGACCATCAGACAAATCAAAAGTGGGAAAACAGCAGGACCTGATGATATACTAGCTAAGGCACTCAAGTCAGATATCGATGTATCAGCAAGGATGCTCCACGTCTTATTCAGAAGGGTCCGGGAGGAAAAACAAGTTCCGGCAGACTGGAAAGAAGGACATCTTATCAACATATCAAAGAAAGGAGATTTGAGCAAATGTGACGACTACTGAGGGATCACACTACCGTCAGTACCAGGAAAAGTATTCAACAAAGTGTTGCTGAACAGAATGAAAGATTCAGTGGAGGCTCAACTTCGAGATTAACAAGCTGGTTTTCTTAAGGATAAGTCATGGACAGACCGAATTTCAACACTACGGATCATCGTTGAACAATCAATTGAATGGAACTCGCCTCTGTACATCAACTTCATTGATTATGAGAAGGCGGTTTATAGTGTAGATAGGAGAACACTATGGAAACTTCTTCGACACTACGGCGTACCAGAGGAACTCGTCAACATCATCCGGAACTCTTACGACGGAACACAGTGCAAAATCGTGCATGGAGGACAACTGACAAATGCATTCACAGTGAGGACCGGAGTCAGACAAGGTTGCCTACTCTCACCTTTTATTTTCTTTTTAGTAATTGACTGGATCATGAAGACCTCCACATCTGAGGGGATGCACGGAATTCAATGGACAAGTAGGATGCAACTCGATGATTTGGACTTCGCAGATGATCTAGCTCTCTTAGCACATATGCACCAACAGATGCAAGTGAAGACAACCAGTGTAGCAGCAACTTCAGCATCAGTAGGCTTGAACATACATAAGGGAAAGTTCAAGATTCTTAAGTACAACACAGGGAGCACCAACCCAAATCAACTTGATGGAGAAACTCTAGGAGAAGTGAATACTTTCACATACCTGGGAAGCATCATCAATGAACAAGGAGGGTTCGATGCAGATGTAAAGGAAAGGATTGGTAAAGCCAGAGCAGCATTCCTACAGTTGAAAAACATATGGGCCACAAAACAAATATCAACTAACCTCAAAGTCAGACTCTTCAATTTGGACGTGAAGACAGTTCTGCTGTATGGAGCTGAAACTTGGGGAATTACTGCAAACATCCTCAGAAGGGTACAATTATTTATAAACCACTGCTTACGCAAGATGCTGAATGTTCGTCGGCCGGAAACCATCAGCAACAGCTTACTATGGGAGAGGATAAATCAACTTTCAGCAGCCGAAGAGGAAATTAGGAAAAGTCGCTGGAATTGGATAGGACATACATTGCGGAAACCTTTAGACTGCATTACGAAACAAGCATTAACATGGAATCCTGTTGGGAAACAGAAAAGAGAAAGACGAAAGTCGAGAATTAGAATCAGATACTAAAAGGATGAACAGCAACTGGAAGCAGCTAGAAAGGATTTACTTAGAACAGAGTTCAATGGAGAATACTGGTGAGCTGCCTATTCTCCTCTGTGAGGGGTAACGGGCGTAAGTAAGTTCTACATTTTAAAACTAAAATTAATTATTAGTTCTGAGTGAATAGCAAAGTTAGAGGTGCCCATGCGTCCACTGGTAACACTAAGATCAGAAAATAAAATTGCCTACAGAAGCAACTTACGTAGGATGATGTTCTGGAAATTCAAATTTTCGTACTTGTGAACATATTCTAGTGTGACTGAGTGAAGGCGTAGTTAGGACGGTTAACATCAAAGTGCTCGTTCATTTGATTGAAATAGATCAAACTGCCAGAATTAGTCAGTTGTTCATTAAAGTTTATCGTGTTAACAACTGTTTCCTAAAATCGACCAGACACAAATTTCTTCAAACGACAGCAGTAATTTTTATACGGATTAGAAAGCTGGAGCTTTGCATGAAAAAGAAATAAGTACAACCGTTTCGTATACCCTGTCCAACATCATGCAAAGGAAGATAACACAATTCACTTAATGTCCATAATGATTTCCCCTCGTGTTTCACACTATTTTTTCCTTTTCAAATATTATTAATATTACTACCCATATCTTCGTATTATTATTATTATTAATCTGATACCACAAATTGGTTTGAATTAGACGACTATTGACTACCAAAGAACACTGGACAGCTGTTTCTTTCAAGAATAGGACTTTTCAGAGGTGAGCATCCACAACCTCATCAGGGATGTAACCCAAGACCTTCTGGTCCAACGGAAAACGCCTTAGTTTTATTATTAGTATTCATCCTGTAATCACGTCAACAGTTATAATGAGCACTGACTCCACTTTATTTCATATCATTTTTTACATTTCACTTAATGTTCCTAAGTCTGAACTTTTATTTTGGCTTTTATTCCCAAAATCAGCTATTGTGACACCAACAACCCCAAATGCATAGACTGTAATCTAATTTAAAAGATATTTCTGCATTTAACTTGGCTATTCATTACATTTTTGTTGGCAAATGCAATAGTATTGACTATCATTGCATAACCAGACTTGTTTGTTCACACATATATATTTCTAACATGCTCATTTAGCTAATAATGCCAAAACCCAATAAATAATGATTGGATATACCAACGCTTATCGATTTCTTCTTAGTAAACGCCTAGTGAGAAAACGACAGAAAGCAGCTAAATTAACCTTTCATTGTTTGTGATGCGAAAAACGCACGCGTTTTTATAAATTTATTAGAAGACTGCATATCATCAAATATAAAAAATTGACAAACTGTACAAAACTAAAATAATTTTGACATAAAACTGAGTAAGTGATGTATTGTGATTCACGAACACTAAAAGTTATCCTTCAATCAGTCAGGAACAATGTAGAACCCGGGATATTTATGCATTGCTTCATTTTACTACACCTAATTAACACAATATTATGAATAAGTTAGCGGTAGTAATATCAGTGGTGGTAAAAAGAAAAGATTAATTGAGAAAATTACTGTTCTGAAGAGTTATTTTGTGGAAAGAATGGTATAAAATATTCTAGTCACTGGAATTAAGACTTTTTTCACTTTACATTAACGCCATTCAGCATCGCGTGTATAGGTAGTTGGTGATTCATCATAGGCAATACATGTCCTAACCATTTTAGTAGCTAGAGGTCCAAAACCGTATTAACTCATTTATTATTTTTTCCTAATGATGTTTCGAAAACACAGACGATCAAATACCAATAACCTACAAATGTCATAAACTCTTAATATCAATGTTTCACACCCAAGCAGTAAGACAAAACGGACTGCTGTACAGTATACTCTTTCTTTGATTCCCAGACGGACAATCCTCCTACATCATAGGTGACAAAATTTAAATGAGCTTATGAGACAATGTGGAGATTTTGTCAGACACCGAACTACAAGTGCTGTTGAGATCTCTAAGACAAAAGAAGTAGTCAACATCCTCAACTACTTCATTCCTAACCTAAATTTAGGTATGGTCATGGATCGATGCCGAATCAACAATCTTTATTTAGAAAGAGAAAAACGTATTCTGAATATGACTGCATTGATACTTAAGACTGCAGAAACATTCCATTTTATCAATGTCTTTAGCAAAAAGAACTATGTCGTTTATTTATTCTAGATCAATAAGTGGGGCTCCTGGTAGTAGATCAATCCCTCTAGACTAACTAGAATTTTTGAACTTCAATGGGAGTCATGAAGGAGGAGGGCTATGATCTATCCCGTGCCCCTTGGCTCTCAGTGGTGCCCAACAGAAATCCATTTGTAACGCATATAAACAACAGAATAAAAACATATCTAATAATCATCGGGAAAATAGATTTCAATGTTCCACTTTCTTCATTTCTTCACGGATGCTACAGACGGAAGACAGTCATCTTTACACAATTAAATCAACGGTCATGTATATTCTTTAGATTTAATTTAACTTATTTTACATACTAATTTCTAAATTCAGTAATTTTAGTGAAACTACATTACATAAGCAAGGTACTGAATCTGTTTAAACCACGAATAAATTGTAGTGGTCATTATTTAAAGTGGCAAGTGAAATGATAACGAAATCAAATATCCGAAGACTCTTATGCTGATATTATTAGCAGAATCAGCGCTTTATACAATTAACTAGTTTGATATACATGATATTTCATAATTATTAATGCCAGTAAATCATAAGATTTGACTGAATACGTCACAGATTGATGTTGGCAGGGTACCATTGAAAACCAGAGAGCACTAGACATCTGTTTCGTTCAAGTATAGAACACCTCAGCAGTGAGCACCCTGGTTTTCAATCATACCCTGCCAACATCGATCTGTGGCATGTTCAATCAAATAAATAACCAATCTCCACAAAAATGACCATTCTAATTGAAATCATAGATTATTTGCACGAGTTAATTAGAGTAAAAGTATGCTTGTATACTTGTATAAATTTACTGATGTTGTGTTAATATCCCATAATCTATATAGTCAAACAAGTTTTGTGATTTCATAATAACAGATGACTTCAAACTGATCAATTTTCCACTTATCATCTAGACAAATTCTGTAACCACTGCATATTGTTAATATAAAATCAATAAAAAGGAACGAATTAATGACAGTACATGAAATACTTTGCAGTATCAAACAACGTCACTTGAAATTCTTATTTGTTTACAGAATAAATAGCATAACTCATTGTACATTATACTGGAATTCCTATGTACGAACACAACTACGTGAATTTGTTTAAGTGAGTAGATTTATATTCAAATATTGTGCTTTGCCTAACTACATAGGCAGATAGTCGAAGCGAATTGAAGTCACTAAAATTGTGAATGTTTTAATTTCGGATTAATCACAGAAGCTGACAGAAAGCTGAGTTATGACTGACATTGGAATCATTGCCTCAGGATAATCAGTAAAGCGGTCAACCAGCTAAATAATCAGTCACTTTTTAGTTTCACTTTATTTCCTAAATATTATAACTGAAAATTCATGTAATTCATATTTGTTTCATGCAGACCACTAAGACTCGTATATCTTTAGAGATTTTACAACTAGTCGAACAGTAAAGTAAGTCATAATGTCATTGAGTATAAAAGGCAATAGGCCAGAAGTAGTTAGGTTTATACATAAATAACAATTTTTTTCATTTTGTTACTTAAATCTTCTTAAATTAAAATATACCAAACAAAATGATGTGCTGAAATGATTGTGTATTTTATTGATTAAAATTTAACCGAAATTAACTCAACAAAAGTTCATTTCACCTAGTTAACAAATACAACTTATCCTCAAGTTGAATTTAGTTAGTTATCACTTATAATTTTGAGGCACTTGATGGGTATGACTAATATTCCTGATCTACATCCATGAACTATAACTTTACTCAGGTTAACATGTTACTAAGTTGAACATTTCCTAATACACTGGAACAATAATGGAAATGAAATTAGATTTTATCACATTGAATGATTACCATATAAGAAACATCAATACAGAGTAAATGCAAATCAGACAGTATCATGAGTTATTCAAATGCAGTCATTTGTACCCAAGGAGTTCGAATATAGATTATAACTTGTAGTTCACTCGAAATCCACTGAGTAGTAACCAATATAATGTTCGTTTTGTATTTAATGAAGATAGAATTCTTTCCAACAAGCTTAAATTTAACCGTTAATCTCAGTGACTTGAAGCCGCCTGCACTATGTTGTTGATGTTAGCTACTTGAATGCAGTTGGTAGAAGACTCTCTATCGATAGAATCAAGAATCCACCAGTGACTGGACAAATATAACATTAGTCACTACTCAGTGATCAATCATAGTAGTCATCTCAGTACTATATGACGTCATTTGTAGCTCTAATGGCTCAGTGATAAAGATGGCAGACTGAGGCTGAGGTACGATTTCGTTGTGGAGCATTGGTCCATCAAAAATTGCAGGTACGCCTTTCTGGCGAGTGTCAAATAACAATGAAACTCAAGTTCAAGGATTCTTGCCGATTACTTCTAACTACTAAGTATGTAGCGAAATCTGGTGGAGTGAGGATCCAACGACCTGAAGCGTGTTATAAGTAGATAAGCTCATCCCATTAGATTTAAATTATTGACAATCCTATGGTATGTTCATTTCAAATGACTCATTCGTTAATCAGCCTTGTTAAGGCCTCAATAAACTGATAATTGGCATAAACTAAATGTCTATGCCTTTGAAATCAGAATCAACACCTGATCAATCTAAACTTTGAAAATTCATCAAATTCACCTTTATCTTTGTCACGAGGTATTACTTATTAACAAATCCTTGTTGTTGTTGTTTTACTGAACTCGGAGTCTGACTGGTAAGTGCAACCCAGGATGCCCCAGGATGCCCCAGGACGCACCCAGCTGACGAGTCCCAGATAGGACAATATGCGCGTCCTGGATTCTTTTTCCAGACCCAACCCAATTTTAATTATACTTTTGAACTACTGATAAATCGAAGCGATCAGCTAAGAATACAAATATGGCAACAGAAAGTGACCGATTTCATCCCACAACAATATCAACAAGAAAATACAAATGTGCTAAAACTTTTGTTTTTCATCTGTTTGAATTGTTTATTCTGTGCTTCCTTGTAAGAAACGATAAGTTTTTGTTTCTGCTTATTTTCACTTTATTTGTTACTGGAATTTAGAAATTGTTGTAGGTGTTAGATTCAATCTAGGTTTACTGAAGCACGTGAAGTGAATGTGACATCAAAACATTCAGCTTGAGTTTCATGTTAAGGATTGACATTAGAAAGCCTATGAAATTCTAAATATTTTACAGTGACACCTAATTTTTTGTGGTGTATTCTTCTACAAAACATGACGTCGTATGATGTAAATATGAATCTAATTGAAATCGGATTTGCATTTCAGTAGCCTTTTTGTTTGCAATAAATGCGTTGACAAGAATAACTCACTGAACACCGATGTTACAACAACTAAATAAAGCATCTAACATCATGTAACGACAATTTCGTTCCATTATGATATTATTGATTAGCTATCTTGTCTTCTGAATTTAGACCTTTGTTTCCACTATTTCTCCTTGTCATTGAAATCTTCCTTACATACTTTCGGTGACAATAGTAATCATGTATGCGAAAATGTTACCTATTCAATTGTTGCAAAACTACAATATTTTATCTGGTTACAACAAACAAATTACCAATGACATTTATATTGCTACTTAGATTTGATATTCCACTTACTTGCCATAAATTTGAATGTGGGCTTATGACGTGGTTACACAGTATCTTTGTCGCAGAACAATAGGTTTCCCTGATACTAAGTACATTTGTACGAAGAATAACTGCTTAGTTTGGTCTTCAGCATCCACTTTTACCAACTAAGTTTGTTTTTACTTTAACGTGTTTTCTTTATATGAAAAATTATTATGATTTACAAACAGAATAAACAAACACCCCGTGTAAATTAGCATATGGTTTAAATGGTCACTTATTTGGCACTAGTAGACAAGCATAAACTTTTGAAATGAAAAATTATGTAGTGTGGTAGATGCTTTGTTAAAATCTTCATTCTTCTTTAAGATACACCCAACATCTTGTTACCATCGTAATTGTCAGTAGTTGAAACGCATCTCATGTTACTAAAAAATTTTGGTCTTCACATGATTGATTGTAATTACTATGAAACATAAGTGTGATTGGCTTTCCATCAATTAATAATTTTCAAATTACCAATAATAGTTGGATACATAAATCTAACAAATCATCTCTACTTTCTAAACTGTTTTATAAAGTCTATATATTCAAGAGTTTTAATACTGATGCAAACTTAGTAGTACACTATTACCTCATTAAGTATTATGAAAAGTAACATACAAATTCTATTGACGATATTGCTGTTTATAGTTAATACAGATTACGGTGAGTCTAACAATGTTGATAACTGATTGCTCCATCATACTAAAATTTCTATTATTATTCATAGTATACAAATGTATATAGTTTGGTTAATTGTATTCGTCACCGAGTGATGTTGGTGGGGCACCACTGAAAACCAGAGAAAGTAGTTAATTTAGTAATTGTTACAGTCTTATAAATATAAAATGTGTAAATGTTGATGCCACAAATAAACAGATTAAACAGTCAATCAATCAATTCTAGTTATCCTATGTGGAGCGTAGGCCGCCGACCAGCATTTTCCAATCAACCCTGTCCTAAGCTTTTTTTTCCAGCTCTTCCCAAGTCCTCTTTATTCTCTTCTTGTCTGTCTCCAATTCCCGACGTAATATGTTCCTGGGTCTTCCACTTTTTCTGTGGCCTTTAGTGTTCCAAGATAGTGCTTGTCTTGTGACACAGTTTGATGGTTTCCTTAATGTGTCCAATCCACCTTTAGTGTCTTTTCTTAATTTCTTCCTCGGCTGGAAGTTGATTAGTTCTCTGCCATAGAAGGTTGTTGTTTATGGTTTCTGGCCAACGATTTCGAAGAATCTTGCGCGGACAGTTGTTAATAAATACATATATCTTCTGAAGGATACTTTTCGTAGTTCTCAATCCAAGTTTCAGCTCCATACAACAAAACTGTCTTCATATTCGTATTGAAAATTTTGACTTTAATGTTGACTGAAAGTTGGTTTGAGTTGCAGATGTTTTTCAGTTGTAGAAATGCTACCCTTGCCTTTTCAATCCGCGCCTTCGGATCTGCATCAGGCTCTCTTTGTTTATCGATGATACTGCCCAAGTATGTAAAAGTTTTTACATCTTCCAAAACTTCTCCGTCAAGTGTAATTGAGTCAGCGTTCGTTGTTTTGCATCGAAAGATAGGTCTTTTCTATTTGTGTTTGTTGAGGCATAATGCTGCAGAGGCTGCTCCTACACTGCCCATCTTCATCTGAATTTGTTGCTGTGTGTGGGATAGAAGAGCTAGGTCATCTGCAAAGTCCAAGTCATCTAGTTGCATCCATGTTGTCCACTGTATTCCGAGAGTGCCTTCAGATGTTGGACTTTTTATGATCTAGTCAACCACCAACAGAAAGAGAAAGAGGTACAGTAAGCAGCCTTGTCTGACAACGGTCTTCACTTCGAATGAATTTGTGAGCTGACCTCCATGCACGATTCCACTATGTAATCCGTAGTAAGAATTCTGCATGATGTTGACTATTTTTACCGGAACGCCGTAATATCGTAGAAGGCTCCATAATATTCTCCCACACGCGCTGTCGAATGCTTTTTCTTAGTCAAAGAAGTCGATTGATTGTTTAACAATGAATCGTAAAGTCGCGATTTGGTCGATACATGATCGATCCTTACGGAATCCGATCTGTTGATCTCAAAGTTGGGCGTCAAATGGATCTTTTATTCGGCTCAATAATACTCTGTTGAAGACTACTTCTGGTACTGAAAGTAGAATATTGCCTCTGTAGTTCTCGAAATTTCTAAGATCTCTTTAATTTGGTATCTTGATGAGGTACTCTTCCTTTCAGCTTGTTAGAACTTGCTCTTCCTCCTAAATTTTCCTGAAAAGAATGTGGAGTATCTTTGCAGTTGCTCTTATATCTGAATTCAATGCCTCCGCTGGTATGTTGTCTGGCACTACTAATTTGCCAATCTTGATTTGACAGTCGGATAGCCATTTTGATTTATTCAACTGTTAGTGGGTCAGTGTTTATAGGTAGATCCGTGGCTGCTGCTTTGATGGCTGGTGGGTTCAGTGGGGCTAGTCTATTTAAGTGTTCTTCGAAGTGTTCTACCCACCTGTTTCGTTGTTCTTGCATCTCAGTGGTTGGTTTGCTATCCTTCTTCTTGATTGGCCGTCCTAGCTTACTGAATTTCCCAGCTACCTTCTTCGTTGTATCGTATAGGAGCCTCATATTTCATTCTCTTGCAGCTTTTTCCGCCGTCATTGCTAGGTCCTCTACATATTTCCATTTATCCGACCTAATGCTCCCCTTCACTTGCTTGTTGACTTTGGTGTATTCGGTCTGTCCCTTGGCTTTCTCTGTTCTTGTCCGGTTGTTATTAGTCGCTATCTTTCTGCTCCTCCGTTTTTCGATCTTGTCCAGAGTGCCAACAGAAATCCATTCTTTATGGTGTTGTTCCTTGCAACCTAAAACCTCCTGACATGTTGAAGTTATTGTTTCTTTAATCTCTTTCCAGTTGTCCTATATAGTGATTCCACCTTTTTTCAGTAGATCGTGAAATGTCTGGAAATTATTAGGGTTATTTTGAATTCGTTGAGTTTGTTAGTATCCCGGAGAAGGGCTGTGTTAAACATTCTCAATACTGCTACTTCAGTTGTCCAATTCTTCATCAGCTTCAGTTTCATTTAAACCACCACCAAATGGTGATCTGAAGCTATGTCAACCCCACTCCTTGCTCATACGTTTTCTATGGTCCTTCTAAACTCTTTGTTATTGCAGATGTGGTCGATTTGGTACTCCGTAATGTAATCCAGTGAAACCCATGTAGTTTTGAACTCCGCCTGTAGCCCGCACAGGGTTGCTGCCGGTCCCAAGCCCGGATAAAGGAGGAGGGTTGGGCATGGGGCTAGCACCCCCATCCCGTAAAACAACTATCATGCTAAAAAACAGTTCACGAGTAAAAACCCATATAATAATTCTAACTCTGCCCTGGGAATTGGAAGGATCAATATGACGCTTCATGGTGAAAGCCGAGTTCCCTCGGAAGCCGTGAGGCCGATGCCTCCCCTTCTGACAACCGGAACAACAATTAATGTACTCGACCGACCTCAAACAGCTGTCCCCTGGACACTGCGGTCACACTCTCAGGTCATCACGACCTCTTCTAATCCTCTCTCTCTTTCAGGTTCCTCAAGAATGACCCTTCCACGGTGTGGGCAACCGGGAAGTGATAACCGCCCTCATACCTCTAACAGCACAAGAGATCATTTTGCTCGAGGTCAAATCCCACCCTCAACTCTCAATAACTCCCTTATTCCCACGATTAACCCGACGAGCCTAACCTTATCACCTCACGCCTCTAATGCTAATGGTTTGAGTTCACAAAACGTTATTCCTGGTCTCCTGAAACCTCGCACTAAACTACATATCGGGGCTTTTAACGTCCGAACCTTAGGCCAAATAGGACAACAGGCCTCCCTAGCCATGACCCTTAATTCTCGTTCCATCGATGTCTGCTGTGTCTCTGAAACGCGTATACAGGATCCAAGTACAATCATTCACCTGACCTCACCTTGTGAAAACAAAGAACCGGTTCGGTTCACCCTTCGTGTTTCCGGAGACCCCACCGCTACCACTCGAGGCCTTGCTGGTGTAGGTATAGCACTAAGTTCAAAAGCTGAACAGGCTCTCCTTGACTGGATTCCCATAGACAGTCGGTTATGCGCTGTCCGTCTAAACGGGACGGTGAGAACTCGGAAAGATAGGGACACACGCCGTTGCCTCTTTGTTGTCTCTGCCTACGCTCCCACTGATTGCAGCTCAGATGAAGTAAAAGATGAATTTTACAGAAAGCTTTCAGACCTCCTTCGTAAAGCTAAGCGTACTGATGTAGTGATTATGGCTGGTGACTTTAATGCCCAAGTAGGTAGATTAGACGAAACCGAAAGGCACCTAGGTGGATCCTATGGTGTCGAGGCCCAACGAACAGATAATGGCGACCGTTTATTACAACTGTGCTCAGATAATCGTCTATTTCTCGCAAGCACTAACTTTAAACATAAAGAAAGACATAAGTTGACATGGCGGCCTCCACAGTCAACTCAACGTTGGTCTCAAATAGACCACATTGCTATCAGCCACCGTTGGAGAGGCTCGATAGAAGACTGCCGCTCATTTTGGAGCACATGTTTAGACTCAGACCACGCTTTAGTACGAGCGCGTATTAGTCTGCGTCTCACTGGACGTAAAAGACCCACGGCAAAGATCCCCATAAGAGTCCAACTTAATGATGAAAAAGTCAAGAATATATTTCAGGAACAACTTAAAAATCAATTAGTGAACTGTATAAACGATACCCACCCCGAGTCAGCTTGGAATGATATCCAAAAAGCTGTTGAAACAGCAGTGATATCTACTAGTAAACTAAACCAAAAAGTTAGGAAAACTCAGTGGATTTCAGCTGCATCTACTGAACTGATAGATGCTCGGCAACACATCCCGTCTAGTCCTAAATACGATGAGGAGCGAAGGCAACTTAAACGCAAACTGGTAAAAAGCTTACGAAATGATCGTGAGAAGTGGTGGGTAGCGAAAGCTAAAGAGATGGAAAAGGCAGTGGCAATAGGTAACAGTAGGCAACTGTTCAGACTTATCAAGGAAACGGGCATCAAAAATCCAACTGTAAGTGAAACCATCGCAGAAAAAAAATGGGAGCACTATTCACTGTCAATCCAGAAGGTTGGGCCGATGGGCAGAACACTTTAGGGAACGGTTCCATTGGCCCTCGGCGTCATCCCAGTTGCCCACCATTCCCAAACAATCTGAATGGCAAGTTAATACTGGTCCCCCAAGCCTTAGTGAGATTGAGAAGGCTATAGGGAACCTAAAGCGAGGTAGAGCAGCAGGACCCGATGGGTTGACTCCTGAGATATTTAGGGATGGTGGTCCAGTTTTAGCAGCGAGATTAACCGGGATCCTGGCTAGAATCTGGGAATTGGGCGTAATCCCACCCGACTGGTCTCAAACACTAATTGTTCCAATCTATAAGAAAGGACAGAAGTCCTCCTGTGACAATTACCGAGGAATCAGCTTAACTAATATAGTGTCCAAAATATTAGCTACAATCATACTTCGACGCCTAACTAAAGCTCGTGAAGAGCAGACTAGAGAGAACCAAGGTGGTTTCAGACCTGGACGTGGCTGCATAGACCACCTATTCACACTTCGGCAGGTTCTAGAACATAGACACACTTTTAGACGCCCAACAATAGTTGTATTCCTTGACCTTAAGGCGGCATTCGACTCTATCGATCGTAAGGTTATGTGGCAATGTCTGTCAATGAAAGGCGTACCAGAGAAGTACATTAACCTTATACAAGCTCTCTACTCGAACACCACATGTCAAGTGAGAGCTTATGGCAGATTGTCATCAGAACTGATTACCTCAAGTGGTGTTCGTCAAGGTTGTCCGCTTTCCCCATTTTTATTTAATTTTATCATTGATATACTTTTAGAGTTAACATTTTCATCGTCTGACTTCGGCGAGGTTGAGCTCCTTCCAGGAGATAAACTAGCTGACTTAGAATATGCAGATGATATAGTCCTCTTAGGCGAAGATGCTGATAAAATGCAGAATCTTTTGACTACCTTAAACAAGAATGTAAGGATGTTTGGGATGCGATTCTCTCCACCCAAATGCAAAATGTTACTTCAGGATTGGCTTGATTCGACACCGAAGTTAGTGATAGGGAGTGAGGCAGTTGAATGTGTTGACCGCTTCACTTATCTTGGGAGTCTCATCAGCCCTGACGGTCTGGTGTCTGCTGAAGTCTCTGCGCGTATACATAAGGCATGATTAGCTTTTGGGAATTTGCGTCATCTGTGGCGTAGGCGAGACATCCGACTATTGACCAAAGGACGCGTTTACTGCGCAGTAGTTCGGTCCGTCTTACTTTATGGATGCGAAACATGGCCCTTAAGGATAGAGGATATTCGTAGGCTCCTGGTATTCGATCATAGATGTCTTCGAAGCATTGCTCGTGTTTTCTGGGACCACGGAGTAAGCAATACGTGGGTTAGGAATAGAGTACTAAGTAGATACGGTAAGTCTATTGATGAAGTAGTAAATCTTCATCAGCTAAGGTGGTTAGGACATGTGTTACGTATGCCTGACCACCGCCTACCTCGACGAGCAATGCTGTCTGGTGTAGGAGCAGGGTGGAAGAAACCTAGGGGCGGCCAAACCAAAACATGGCACCAGTCCATGAAGTCATTGACAATTGGGCTGAGCCATGTTAATAGGTGCAGACTACCTGGTTGGGGTCCGCGTGACGCTCGTAATAAATGGTTAGAGACTTTGGGTGATATGGCTCAAAATCGTTGGCAATGGCGCAGGTGCATCCACTCCTTATCTTCCTCCAAATCCTAAGTTTCTGAACTTATCATAATTTCCTCTTTACTGAATCATATTTTCTTAAATGTTCTCGGTCTCTATTCCCTTCCATGAATACTAACTCTGCTACTACCTTCCCCACTATGGGATTTGACTCGACAATTTAATCTCTATCTGCTAATTGAGGCATGGCAACTTGAACTAACGTACGCATGTACCAAGTTCTACG
This sequence comes from Schistosoma mekongi, assembly GCA_034768735.1. NCBI lineage: Eukaryota > Metazoa > Platyhelminthes > Trematoda > Strigeidida > Schistosomatidae > Schistosoma > Schistosoma mekongi. The sequence continues at coordinate 13,869,714 of CM068306.1, forward strand.
TTGCGACTGTCTGTCTGTCATGTAGTTTTGTATATGCATTTGTGGGTGCAGAGAATATGGTGCCACCTGTAATCACTGTTGAAGGCACACAGGTTTGCAAACCTCTTACCGTTATCGTTCCTTTCTCCCAGTACATGTCGTCTCATGCTGCCTTGATATCCGGCGTTGTTCACTCCAACCTTAACGTTGAAGTCTCCTATCAAAATGGTCAGGTCCCTGGCTGAGCATTTGTCGATGGTTGATTGTAGACTCGCATAGAACTGGTCTTTGTCGTCTTCATGGCTGTTGTTGGTGGGTGCGTAGAACTGGATGATATTGATTGTGATCCCTTCCTTCTTTGTCTTGAAGGATGATTTGATGATCCTAGGTCCATGAGGTTCCAATCCTATAAGAGCTTTCCATGCTTTTTGGGACTATATTAGTGCTACTCCTTGTGTGTGGGGGGCGTTTCCTTCTTCGTGGCCGGGGTATAAAGGCACATTTCCCGAGGATAACCGTTGCTGTCCAGCTTGCAACCAGTGATTTTCGCTTATTCCAAATATCTTCAGGTTGTCTTTTCATTTCTTCAGCCATATGTATGCTTCTTCCTGTCTCCCACATCGTGTGAACATTCCATGTACCTATGTTAATTGTTGCTCTGGTTCTCAGAAAGGACATAAGCCTCGTGACTTCCGAAGAAACTCGGCTTTCACCATGAGGCGTCATAACAGACCTTCCACTTTCCAGGGTAGAGTTGAAGTGGTTATAAAGGTTTCTACTGGCTAGCGTTTTTTAGAAAGGTATCTGTTTTACGGGACGGGGTTGCTAACCCCATGCCCAACCCACCTCCTTTATTCGAGCTTGGGACCGGCAGCAACCTTAGGGGGCTCCAGGGGGGAGTTAAACAGAATAATACTTACTTGACTTTCACACATAAGGAACTTCATGTATTACGATTATATCAGGGTTTTTATAATTTGCATGCATTTGAAATCTAATGTAACAGCTTGATGTCGTACTGAAGAGGATAGATAATAAAATAAGGTGTCCCTACTTTGTAGCTAGTTACTTCATGCAATGCTCCCTTTTTCGCTTTCAGAGAGAGACCCTTTTGTACAAGCAAACGCATAGAAACTCAGTGTGACTGGTCTGTTAGTTACCACTAACCACTAAATATTTTGTGAGGATTAGCCATAGCCCTTTATTATTTAGCAGTGAATTACATCTGATCACCTGAATTAAATGCGGTATTATTTAAGCATAAGTGTCGAGTACGCTAAGTGATTTTATGTTAACTGGAGGGTATTTCAAACACGAAGAAATGATATTCGTAGTGTACTGTACAAAAATGTGCTCATGAACATTGTTAAAACAATGTTTGTTTGTTTTCTGGTTTCAGCCTTTACAGTCAAATGTTACGAATGTGAGTTATGTGGATATCCATTCAATCACTCTTCGAAGATGGTTCATGTCAGAAGTGGCTGTAGTTGGTGTGCTGTAAGTGTAAAAAATTGTTTCAATCCCCAACTATATGTTTTCAAATTATTGTGATTTTTGACAGACTTAAAGTAAAGTAAATCTAAAATTCAAGACTATTTTACATGATAAAAATTAAAATAGAAGCTCAAGTATACATTGAATAAAATAAACTATCTGGTCTGAAATGATGTTGATGGATTATTCTGTTATATTAAAGTAGAGAAACAAAAAATCACATATAGTTAGTGCCAGGCTCGTTGTCACCATGTTGCTTAGGTATAGTTACAATGTGCGTTAACCAATCGAAAAAGTGAATAGTTCAGTGCTCATCGAAACTAGTGTTTGACGCAACGGAAATTTTGTTTGGTTATAGCGAACGTCAATGAGGTGTGCTTAGTTGATAATGCGCGTCTGTCCTATGCCCACTCACCCCCCAAGCCGAAATTAGAACAACCAGAGTCGGAACAAGATTGGGAACGTATTGTATTTCAATCACGCCTTAATACGTACACAAAACCAGACCACACAGTAAACCATTCAAAAACCTAGCATTGATACAGAACAAAGGAAATAGTGGCAGTGAATGGGGACAACCTGTACACAACTAAGTAACTGTAGATCATAGTAATAAACAATATACTAAGAGTAAATATGCTAAACGGGAGGACAGCGTAAGGGGAGCGTAACAGTCATAGGAATGAAATGTTCACATTAGCCACAGTTATAATACTTGAAACAATGTTCTAAAACATAGTTTTCAAAGATAATTAATCTTCTTTAGGTGCTCGGCATATCAACTAGTGAGTTGCCGGATTGATTACTAGTATACCCAAATTTTTCCTGATAATAGAAGGAACCTATCTTCTCGCAAATACAAATTCCGATTAACGACTGTCACTCATAAAGGAAGTAACATAAGCATTAATAATTACTGACTTTCATCATAAATTTAAATTGCATTTTCCTATGAACCAGCCAGTTCAAAGAAACTTCAAAAATAATCCAATACTAAAAGTTTATCTGTAATTATAGTACTTTATATTACACAAAAATAGTCGAAATGCCCTAATACAGGTTGAAAACGACAACTTTGGAAACTATGCTTGACGAGTATCATGTTTCTTATTTTCCTACAGGTCGTAGGTCCTATTATTTAGGAAAAAACCAAACTTTGAACTACATAGTGGAGGAAGCCATCAGAATAGTTGAGACTTTAAATAGTACTGTAAATAGGGTTATCGTAGATATCGTTACTTAGGACTGATGTGATAATTTGCAATAAACTGAGCATTGCTTTCAAATGTTAATGAGAAATAATGTATCTGAAAATCCCATCAAATAGAAGCTTTTGATTTCTGACGTGTCGCTGTCTTAATTTAAGTCGCTTCAAACAAAACACATTGCTGAATCAAATTAACATGAATTTAATGAGTACCACTTGAATGGAACAGGTAAATAGTAAGTATCTATAACCTGAATAGGCAGTTAGTTTGTATTTCTTGTGTCGGACTTACAGCACGAGTTAATTGTGTCTGCCTTGGAAAATTGCCCAGCTTGCCTCCTTTCCTACCCAGCGCAGTTGGATTCAGGAATCTGTGAAAGGCCTCAGCTACAAGCAATTTTCGTAGTTGAAGCCTTCCTGATTTATTTTTATATATGTTGAGAGCAGCACTGTTAATTTCTTTTATAGATGTTTGAGTTCTACAGGGTAATTAGGTGATTCTTTCGTGCACTTTTTAAACTCATGTTAACTTGATTCAATTATTTACGCTGTGTAGAAGCGACTCAAAGTAAAGCTGCGAAACGTCAGGATCCCACTCACACAAATTAAATTTTCACCTAATATCATATTATTGCATATGGGATTATGCCACCGCCATTATGTATGGAAGCATTAGATGCATATCTCAAACCCGATTCCTCGAAATCACTTCGTTCTATCAGCATCTGTAACTTTTAAAAACGCCGTATTCACCACTGTGACAATTTATCACAACCATTCACAGAACTCTTAAAAAATCATCATCAAACTTTTACTTTCTCATCTGATCCGTAAACCGCATTCAAATCGGTTAATGGAGCTCTAAATCCATCATGCTCTCACATATTAAGTTGGATTCTAAATATCCATTTATGTGATGCACCTATGCTTTTTCCAATAACAACAAGACAATGAGATCACGCTTGAATTTTGCTCCAAAAGAGAGAACTCAGCACAAGATATAGCACGTCCGGTCGATAGCCATGTACCTAGCAATCAAACATTTTAGCTACTCACTTCAAGGACGTGACTTTACAAAACCGGCCGACCATAAACCTTTATGCTTCTCTTTCACAATAACTTCCGACAATCATTTATCACACGGAGACAACTCAAGAGACTAATAGTGGTCAGTGGTAAATGAAGATCAATTTGCAAAGCACGGTAAAAGGATATCAGCGTACTTCGCGTCTTATCAGATGTAAGTAAAGTTCCACATCTGCCTACTAATAAGTAACTGAAAATAATATACAGAATTTGTCGAATTCCATTAGGGCAGATACAATCAATTATATTCAACATAACCACTTTTTCATTTATACCATTTTTTGTAGCCTACTCTGTCGTGCTTGTGTTTTCCTAGTGTCTACTTCGGAAACTCTAGGGTGAACTTTATGCAGATTAGTGCAGAAATGCTAATGTTCTTTTAAGTTTATTGGCATTACATATTTGCTCATACTTGTCCTAGTAACTATTACTTAATAGTCATAATAACGACTCGAACCCTTCATTACTCTGTCATAGGTTTCTACACATTTCGATTGTACAAATATTTGTTATAAATAGGGATTTTATCTCAATGTCACATAAATAGGAATATGGGGTCATGTTTTAGGATTTTATGTACTGATATATGGCAGTTCTATTGTTTAACAGTTGTCTTAAAAATTAGTTACTCAGTCAGTAATTCATGAATACCATAGAATCTGGTACGTATACACATAGATCCAAGTTACCACACCACATTAGCACGACACAACATTTGTTGCCATAATCAGTGATCCTTCACAGTTGTAAAATAGATAGTGTACCGCGTTGTACGTTGGAATTCTAATGAACGACTGCCCAGTGTTTATATGTTAAGATTCATTATAAATAACTAAAGCAAGAATACCTCCCCAATTAATTCTTTTCACCTCAAGTTTATACAACAGTTCATCATAAGATTCTTGGCTTATTATCCTTTAGTAAAATAGGAACCCCTCATGAAGGATTTACCTTCCTAACAAAGCATTTAATAGAAAATCAAAGTTATGTGATTTGTCCAAGTTGGGTATATTTTCATTAGGTAAGAATATCAGCTGAAAACCGAAGGATGTTGGATAACTGGTTTATGAGTGTCCACCTACAAACAAAAATACAGTCAAGTTCAGAACCTTCGGATCTAATAACAAACACCACACTTGAAAGTCTTTCAGCCAGAATCCGTCAGTTCGCATTTTCCAACTACTGGTGAAAATTGCTTACTAGATAGGTTAGTATATGCATAAGACTTCATTTGTAACCAAATAGTGACTACAGGCTTATGTTGCAAACAATTATCTGAATTCCTTATGCGTGTTAATATTTAACATCACTTATATTTCTTAACCTGTAGTGCTGTTTCTCAGAATATTTGTCTCCTTATCTTTTCATGTCATTTATTAGTCACTTTCAATCGGCAGTCCGCAGTTTACAATCAAAGGCTGTGCAGAACGGTGTGAATCTGTAGAGTCTCTAAAGAAATATCTCAATTATAATTATACTTGTTGTAATACGGACTATTGTAATATTAGCGCAAAATTTTCTCTAACTCCTTTAACATTATTTCTACCTTCGTTAATAATTTATTTTTATCATAACATTCTGATATAAAAGGACGATTAATATATATATATATATATATATATATATATATATATATATATATATATATATATATATATATATATACCCCTTATTCAATTCTCATAATAATGCACTGTCCAATCGGGTTGTGACTGTTGTATATATTTTATGGATAATGGGGTTCTGGATCTGAGATATTCTACTACACCGGAAACTGAAGTATGCGCTAAAGGGATAGACCTGCAAGCAAAACTAAGCACGCTGATTCATGCGACGTTGGACACAATATCCCGGTTATTAAATGAGGAGCAGATAGGAATGTACAGTAGTATGTAGATACCAAAACAGATAGTAGTTATGTAAATGATGCAGTGAAATCGCATACAAAGTAGGATAAAAAAATAGTTGTTACAATTCCTTATTTACCCAAAATAACAAACATTCCCTGTTTATCACCTATTTCATTAACTAAATATAACCTGCTTACGTTTCTAAATAATCAACCTTCGATAGTTGGGTATCTTTACTTTTTATAACACATGTAAATGCATGCTCAACCGACTATGGCGAGGATATATGTTCCATGAAGAATAAATATCAATACATTAAATCATTCTTTCGAGGAATCTTCTGCTTTACACACTAGTAGTTGAATGCTTTCTTTAATTCCTACAAATTGTTGGATACCAAAACTAATTCGGAGAAAAAGATACTATATTTCTCATTGATATGTTTACCATCCTAAAAATAAGGTGAAAACATGGTTTATTCAAATGGTTTACTAAATATACAGAAAAATAGATTTACAAACAATTTACCCAAATTATGACAACCTGAACTAGTGTATATTCTGTAGTTAATTTAAGAACATATGCATACTATTAATCATTCTCAAGTGAGATCGGAAGGTCCCTTTGACCTCAGTGAAAAACGGTTGATGTTCTAACTTGTCAGTAATATTATCTAATAGAAGTCGTTAGATAGCCTTTGAGGGATGAAATAAACTGAAGATTAGTCGCAAATACGCATAGATTCAAATTGCCATGCCACATAAGCACAGTGAAATCCAATTTACAGGATTAATACGACAGCATAATTCAACAGGAAGGAATGAAGCAAACGTGTGTGAAAGAATAATGGAACCTAGGATCTTAAACATAAAAAGCGGGCACCCTCGCAACACTGTAACTTATTCTCAGCCACGTCACGCAGTGACTTCATTCACTTATCACGATTACCATACAGACCTAAACCAGGTAGTCTGCATCTATTAACAAGGCTCCGACAAATAGTCGAGGACTTTAAGGACTAATGCCACAATTGCGTTTGGCTCCTACCTAATATCGCTAGGTATTTCTTCTTTGTTTACGAAGGTGCTTTTAATTAAGGCATTGGACACTGTATGTCAATAACTATTAGGAAAACAAATAAACGTTAAAACTCAGAAGGTTAATCTCAAAGAATTACTGTTGAAACGTACAACAAACGTTCATTTTGTTTTCAATAATATATTATAGATAAATTGAAAGAAAAGTGACTAGTTCGCCTTCAGAAGCAACCTTAGTGGATTTTTTCCTAGTAAAATTAGAAAATGAATTCTTTGTAGGGGTTTTCGGTACATTCTCATTTTATTGGTGTCACGTCGATTATGCATTCGCTATTGTCCATCAAAATATTTGCAGAAAACAGCTACTAATGCAGTTTAACAATGTACACCATAACCATATTTACTTATGAGAACAAAGGTAATAATAAATTGCATTTCCTCGACAACTCACTAAACAGACAGGAAGATGGATTGATCAACAGAAGTGTATGTAAAAAGGATTCCAATATATGTTAATACATTCATTCCTACAGCTACACACACAACTGCTACAAAGAAAAATCTTATTATATGTCTTGTTAAAAGAGAAGATTTGTACAGAAGAAACCACAAGGTGGAAACAAGAGCTTATTAATAATATACTGATTAAAATAGGTTGCCTGAAATGTATTTCGAATTACACGAATGCAGGGAATAAAACGCCAGAGACGTGGACTGAAAGTAATAAGCTCCTTTTCATAAGGCTAAAGCTTAATAGACATGTTCTATATAACAGAGTAGTGAAGATAATAAGAGCGACCCTTTATGCAACAAAACTGTCAGGCCTAGTCAACCAGCGGCGTTTACTAAAACGGAGGATAAGTCGCTCCTACTCGTGTTCACAGCCTGAAGAGGTGAATTCCTGAAAGTTTGCTAATTTAGAAGACGTCCCTACATCTTAGTTCAAGTCACTAATAAACTTCACTGCTATTTTCACAGCTGACTGGGTATCTTGTCAAACTATGTCGTCGCACCTTAGGCAAATGAATGCTCGCACCACAGCAAGAAAAGCATCTAAACGTGTACTTCAGAACAAGCATCAATCTTCTGCAGTCTTTTCGACAATAAACAATTTTGTTAGTGTCATTGCAATAGACGGTCATCAATATCTGTTCAGTGAGCTGGGGCGCCACTAAAGTGCTCATAAGTTTGATTTACGCTACCTACCTGGACATTAAAATAGCCAGTTGTGAGTACTATGTCAGAGTTTAGCTTTTGAAGGCCAAAAAGCCTTCGGTAGAACTCATCCTTCGCTTATTACGGGCAGCAGCTAGTGAGGGACGTAGGCAGAAATGACGACAAATGACATGGATCCTTACTCTTCCAAGTTCATACCATACTACTTAATCAGGTAACATATGGGGGACTATTTATAACAATCAACTGAAGGAGTGTATGTCCTGCCCTCATAATGTGTGAGTGACCATGTTTGGATCCTGTATGCGTGTTTCGGAGACATTATACACCAATGACAGAGGATTCTAAAGTCTTAGCTAGTGATTTGACACTAAGTATGTGTAACAAGAATAACTTAACACATTCCAGATATTTGAGAAAACTTAAAACGGATAAATAACTAGAAAAATAAAATACAGGCCTTAAAAATGTGGGTTTATTCTAAGATCAATTCATTGTAACTATCAACAATAGATAGTAACGAAAATATTAACCAATGAATGAGGCTATTGAAAATTTTTGACGAGAGAATTAGCATTTGGTTACATTGAGCCTTTTATCGAAGTTCTACTACAATCAGGAACCTGAAATGGTATAGCAGAACACCTAAAATATAAAAACATTTACGTGAAATTAAATAATGTATATAAATACGGCAGAATAATACAAGCGTGACATTGTACAGTGTCAAACTTACCATTTTAATCTGAGCAAACTCTTTGGAGTTGCTTTGTTGGACTAACGGTCACTGCCTCATCGTCGTCAATGTCTAGCTTTCTCCGACGTTCGTGAGGAGCGAATAAAACAGTATGCCTTTGGGCAGGAGGTTTATCAACTAAGCAACCGGACTGCGGTGTACGGATTGGTTTCATACCTTCCCAAGGGTTTGATAAACTCGATGCAATCCAATTTTTAACTGAACGATTATTCTCATTAACTTTCCTGCAGCTATTTCCTGGTGAACTTAAACTAGTATCAAATGTTGAAGAATTGCAGTGAGTGTCACAATTCCAACTCAAATTATCTGGAGATGTTACAAGAAAACTACTACAAATTGAAGTGGAGTGGACATTCATAGGTGAGTTGTAGTTGGATGCATATGGCGAGCGTGAAGCGCCACATGAATTTACGGTAGAATCAAAGGCTCGATGACAATATGGTTGGTTGAAATTTGGCGTACCATATCTTGCGGAAGGACTGCTGATGTAGCAGGACGGATAACACACAGGAGGACTCCAATGAGGCAAAAAATCTTGTGGACTCTGAGGGAATCTCTCTCCACCGAACGGAGGTGTTGAAGTAATGGGTGATCTATGAAATATGAAAAAAGCAAGACATTTTTCGGTAAACTGCAAAGTATGTATGGGCTTTAGGTGATAAATATGCTATACGTGTAGCTACCAATGACAATAAGCCAAATACAGCTTACTAAATAGACACAGGCCTGATTGTTCGTCTCCAGGTCACACGTTGTATGAACATAACTCATTTACCAAAAACAGGCATATGAACTCAGCCGTGAGCATTATCATTTGTGAGTTAATGATACTATTCATACTTTCAAACAGAAATAGTCGAAATAGGTTTCTAACGTGCGATCAATTAGTTGGATGACAATTGCTCAGAAACCGTCCTGACAATCATATTAACAAGAGAATTTAACGAAAATGAGTGTAGTGAGCTGAAAAAACTACAACCTAAAGATTGAAGGTCAAAAGCTCTAAATATCAAGCAATCATCTCATTAAACGGAGAGTAAACCACCCACATACTCAATTTATAAAGCCATAAAAGTAGAAAACATGCAAAACTATTTACAAAACCATCTGTGAAAAAGGCAACTTAGAGTCTTTGAAATAACAACAATAAACATGATGTATTTAAAACCGAATATGTCAACAACAAGAGTGGCTGCAAGTAGAAAAATAATTTAACACATCACTTCACTTACAATAGAAGTCACACTAATAATAGTGGGAAGGTGGACGACAAAACATTAGGACAGGTTTACTCGACATTTGCCAACATGTGGCAGAGGCAACATGCTTGTCTGTCAACCAGAAGTGAGTACATTGCGTAACACTACACTTCACTACTTTATGACTGTACAACAGAGCGTGAAACTAAAAGACACATAAATTGCACACTCTAGGCGATATGTACCTTCGAAACATTTGTTGTAAGAGTGAGAAATTGTACAGTTAAGTGGAAGGTTGTATAACAATCAACACGTTAAAATAATCCTAGATTACATTCGATCTATTAGCCTACATTTTATATGATAAGGTAAGAGTACCGTGTCAACTTTATCAGCAGACATTTTTAAACGGACATAACAGATAGTGCCTAAACAACTTATACCTTAAATGTTCGGTTAAGGTTGTCACCAATAACGGGATCGTGACAGACGTATATGGAAATAGCGAAGCAAGCAACTTTCAGATATATATATATATAATGATACGAAGCACTCCACACCCGAAACATGTAATTGCTAAAATATTCGTTAGATTTTTCAGGAAATGGCAGACATGGATATATATTACAGTAAGCATCGCTATATGTTGCGAATTCACTTTACGAAAAATTCTATATTTGGCGGCAAAGAGAAAACTCGTTGTGAAAATTTTATTATAATCAACATGAGGAATCCGTAACTGATAGTCTAAGCAACAGGCGCCGTAAGGCGTAGTAAACACGACATGGATTAGCACAATTAAAGTTTGACAAAATTGTAAATAAAAGTTTCACTATTTAGCCAAAGCTTACATGCCACATCAAACAGGAAAAGCATTCATTCAGATACCCAATTACCTATGGTGACTATTAAATCTCCCTCTATAAGAATGATCACTATTTGGGCTAGAACCATAAGTATTCCAGGGATATCTTTGCGGAGAGCTGCTGTTATTAAACATAAATGTACCGCAACGACCAATAAAAGCGCTCTCCGGGGAATTTTAAATTTCACTCAGCAGCATAAGCGACCATTCGTCCATTGAAATCTGCGTTTAAGTGATTTCGAAAAGCATATAATCAAAAACTGAGAAAGAAAAATTTTAGCTACAAATAGGAGTACCAGTATGCAATATCATTGTAAAGAGTCGGGGTATGTCAGACGGATTCGTAGCGTTCATGTATTGTAGTTTCGAGTTCAGTCCCATGCCTCCGGAGTCATTTAGTGGGGACAGTACAGTTGCCTTACTCCACTAGCCCTCGTGAAGCATGTAGTGTAGTACGCTGATCAGTTTTCATTTTTAATGTACACAATTCTTTCGTTCTGCAGTTATAAACATGTAACGGTGTTGCTTATATTCGGTTACTGAAAGTGGGTTCAATCGTTAAAAGTTGCTCTTGTAATTCCCCGCAAACATAACTTGGTCATATACCGGGATATTATCAGTTGTATGCATATATGTATTCAGACATTTCATCAGAATTTTAGGCATCTAGAAAGATAATAGGAAGAAGAAAGTATTATCAAAAGCTACAGTAGTTAATAAATACATGAAATAATTTGATGTAAAGACATTTATCATTGACGTTGATCACACTTACTTTAGTGGATACCATTAAACGAAGGCGTTCGTGCAACATCATCCGTTCACGATACGACTCAATTTGACGTCCAAGTCATTAACTCTGTATCTACAGCCATTAAAATTATCCTAATTCGTTCGCGTTTTCTACACCCTTTACTTTCATTGTGTGGTGGTTAAATCTTTATAAGCTACTCTCTTAAGACAAAAAGCGAACTTGATTTTTTCCAGGGCATTCATCATTGGTGAGTGCAACGTGCACAAACTGAAAATTTTAAACTTGCTATGAGTGCCTTCCACACAAATCTTGAAGTTTGTCTTGTCAGACTTATTTTTTCAAATTAGTTTATGTGACACCAAAGTAACAAGCATCTTAACTCGCTGCAATCCCTCTCCAAAAGAATTTTCATCCATCATGACTTCAGAGCACTGGTTTCTAGTATTGACAAATACAACGGGATTTCTTCCTACCATAACAGCGAGACTAGGAGAAACTTTCTGGTCCTTCCACGACACTTCATTTTGTAAAGTGGCATGAAGGCGATCAGCGTACTGTTCTTTTCCTGCTCACAATGACGAAGCATGCAACGGTCCTAAAGCCATTCCCGTATTATTTAATGAAACAGTCTCTGCTAGATATCGTCCGTATTATGATCACAACCATAATGCTGCGCAACTTACCAATACTCAATTACATTCTAATCCATCTACAGGCATAGTTAATAGTGTCGGATTACAGTAGAGCTGTAAAAGCTGTAATTGCCCCTGGGTACACAAACTTTCGTATTGTACAATTACATGCCTGTATGTATGTTTAACATGAAATTGATTATTTCTGAACTTCGGTTCCATGCTTTATCCCAGGTTGTTTGTGCATTCCAATCAGTTTTCAATACACCCTAATCAAAATCAGCGTCATTTTCAAGTAGCATATAGTATATGAGAGCATTCCAGTTTACAAGCATGATCAGAATGCTATAAATTTCTTTAAAAAGGTTTTGATAGTGTATCACTGTTACGGAACTCATGCTATATTAAGATATTATTCATTATTATTCTGAAATTGAGTATAGAATCCACTCCGGTTTACAGACATGGTCATTAGGATACAGAAAAGTTAACTCTTATACAATGGAACACTAAGATTTGCAGAAATAAGTGCTTGAGTAACACTAACATTTACAAGACAGATTCATATGCAGTAAGATTAAATGTAAACAAGAAAACCGTAAACCATGAGTTGGAAGATACTTTAAAATCCTAGGTGTTTAGAGATACATTAGTAGGGAGCGATTATTAATATATGCAATCAGTTCAAGAAAAGGAGTGTCATAAACGTGACGCAAGGGAGATGTAGATACTAGGCCGTGGTTTGTAATAATCAATTGTAACGCCAAGTACGAACACGACTTTGTGTGGACAGCACCTCGTAGGAAAACGGTGGGGATTAGAAGTACCATGAATAGACCACAAAGACACACTTCCCTTTTCAGCGCACATGTCTGGCGATAATTTCAATATGACACAGCACTGGGAACTGTAAAGATTAAGAAAAGAAACAAGCAGCAGGGCGAGAGAATACAAATAACTAATTTAGTACATCTGTTTCCAGTGGAACCTAAGGTGTGCTTGATGCATAAAATGAAGCATATTTGTTATTCACCTTTTTTATTCTTTAAAAATGTCGATTAATACTAGATAGTTACTATGATAGATTTTAGATCTGCTTTAGGATAACTAGCTCAGGGAAGTATAGCACACAGCTATAAAAGGTATGCAGCATCACCTCCAAGAAATGTATAAGTATTACAAGTTTCTAGAGCACCATCTTCAAGGAAAAAGAACGTTTTATTACCTGTAGGTGAATAGTCAAATAGCTCTTAAGGCATGCAGGCGATTTTTTTATGAAAAAAACGTGTAGCGGTAAATAAACCCCAAAATAAATATTTTGCGGCATCAAATACCCTTTTAAATATCCAGAAATGGTGCCATTATCTTGCCACCAATTCACCACCTCCAAACAAGGTCGGACTTACTTAAGATCCTATTTATACACAGGTGGAAATCTGACTGCATAAATAATCTACTCTCCATAACTATCGGATATCGTAAACCATTCGGTTTTTTAATAATGTTGAATAACTAATATTTACATTCGGTGCTTTATAATCTACGCCAGTAGGAATCTCTTTACATGTTGCTATATTTGCCTAAAAGAGGACATGGAATTTGTTTCAGAGTGGGATTTAAGAACTTTTATGTTAGCTGTATTCTGCGTAATTGTAATGATTTCATCAGTGCTGAAGGCGTTTTCCTAATATCAGAAAATTAGTAAATAAATAAATGAAAGGCTAGTACGAAAACGGACTTCAGGTTTGGCTATGAAGTATCTGTGAGTTAAGCACAGAATCATTTTTAGAAGTTATATAAACAAGCTGCCTAACTGCTTATACCTTGGGCATTCTCATAAACTTAATACAAAGCCATTCCAACGTCAGCCGTTCAGTCTAAAAATGTAACTATCAGAGTAAAATAGCTACTAGACTTACAGAAGTCTCAACTGTTGATCTCAAGTTAAAATTCCAAAACTCTTTTACTGGGTCATTATAATCATAAAACATTCACTGTATAATGGCGGGTCGTTTTGAAGTGTTTTTCTTTCAATCATAATGTTCAAGTGTTTGCCGATTATAGGTCCTTGTGGACGACACATAGATCATATCGACAGGCGCCATTCAAAGCTTGAACAAGTTCCGGATGATGTGATAAGGAATTTTCGTACTCTGGAGGAGTGTCGTTTAGATGCTAATCAGATCAAGGAATTACCGAAAGTAATGATATATAAAGTGCAATGGGTTTAATGAGCGACGACGGTTTTTTATAGAACTTTTTCCGACTTAAACGCATTCGTCTTCTCACATTAAGTGACAATGAATTAACACGTCTACCAACTGGAATCGGTAGCTTTTCAAATCTTGTGGAGTTGGATATTAGCAGAAATGGTATGTTTTAAACTATGCATTTGTATTTGCAGACATATCTGAGCTTCCGGAAAGCATTCGGTTTTGTGACTCATTACAAAGCTTGGATGTAAGCAATAACCCTTTACAAAGGTACGGTTTAGTTTTTGAATTTTGGTTTACTGTTCGCAAAGTTGAACTTACATCAAATTGTACTAGGCTTCAAGTGGTATCGTGGTATTATTTATTAAAAGAGTATCATAAACTGCCACTAGCATTCTCAATAGCATGTGTGTTTCGTGGTGTTTAATACCGTATATATCAAATAAAGTCCCAACCCACGTTTCACTTGTTTTAAACGCCAAAATATTCGTCCGAATTATTTGTAACTTCGTGTTTGTATTAGTAGCAATAAATTGCATATTTGCTACGTCACAATACTTTACTGTTCATAATCGGATATACAGATATTTTGTTTCATTCTTTATTTCTTATATCACTTAAAAGCTGTCTGGTTAAAATATTGTGATTCTACGTGCTCTAATTTAATTGCGTTTAGGATCGTCTCTTACAAATCTATGCATTATATATAGAGTAAGTTTGTCAATAATAGACTTTTGAGACCAATATATTTGTAGAGAAAGTGCAACTTTATACTCATCACAAAGGAACATAAGTTCATTTTCTGTCGGGTTCAATTTTTCTCATTCAATAAACTTTTCTTTCTCCCTATTCTACTCTCTATAGCCTACCTTCTGGGTTTTGCCAGTTACGTAATCTTCGAGTTTTATGCCTTAATGATATTTCGATTGCTGAGCTTCCAGAGGAAATAGGCAGGTAGGTTTCCCTTTGTTATTTACTGCGATCCTACGTAAAGTTCCGATTTGGTATAATAGTTGCTATTTATTCTAGTGATTGGACTTATTTGGTTACCCTGATGATAGTTCTGAAATACCATCCAAGTAAATATCTGGTGTAACTTCCAACCAACCGACTGATCAAAACGTGTTACTATAGCAAAATGTTCATAAATTTTTAGGGTAATTGCGTAGTCAGTAATCAACGAAAATGAGTGGATGGATGAATTTTTACTAATTTATCCAGTCGCCATAAATCCTCCATCTTACCTCTTGTTAAACATGTTAAGTAGTAATCAGTGTGCTATGTAATTATATTTCTGTGGGACCGATTTCTCAGTTCGCAATGTAAAGATAAAGAAATTAAGATGTTCTTTATGTTTTTTCTCTTTTAGCTTTCGCAGTTTTTTTTGTAAAAAATGGGTTCACGTCGGGAAAAATAATTGATGTCCACAAAATGACCTCACCCCACATACATTTTTTGTAATTGAAACTGTTTACACATTATTTCGACTTAAGTATTTGCGTAATCGACAGATGCATTGTTATGGAAGTTTGGAACATTGTTCCCAAATCATATATCTCAATGATAAGACTTTATGAACTAACTAAGCATGCCTGTCGTTCAGTATGCCAGTCATTTGTGTCTAATGCAGAGCTTGGTATAAGTGCGTATTAACTCGGTGCCAAGCAGTGTCAGAATATAAATTCTGGGGGGGGGGGAAGGGGAAGAACCGGAGTATTTTTTTCACCCTTTATTTTTTGACAGTCATTCCAGAAATACTTGATTTTCAATTAGTAAAGATTGATAATAAACTATAATAATTCCTTTCCTTAAATATTTTCATTCAGTTTGCAGTTACTAGAAAAACTGGAGCTTCGTGATAATTGTCTCAAAACAATACCAGATTCATTCGCTGATCTTATTAATTTAGAGTTCCTTGATCTTGGTGCCAATGAATTTCAAGAGTTGGTGAGTTTGTCTTTGCTATTTTATCATTTGAGTAAATTGTGTTAGTGTGTTTATATAGCTTAAGTTACTTTTTATTTTTTACAAATAACTGCAAAATGCGTTGACTTATCAGATTCAAGTTCTAAAAATAATAATAACTTAGGCTCTGTTTCGTATTTGTTCCTTTTTTCCTCCAACCCGACCGCATTTTTTTACATAATGATACGTAACTGCAGAAAGGCAATGTATATAGATGTGACTATTATGCTCGCGTATTTAGTAGGCATCGAATAAATTGTTTAATGCCTCCTGACAAATAGAATTTCTACCGTTTAGTGCGATTTGCTTAATCTTCAGCTATTTATTGTCTTGTCGTTTCCTAGGAACTTGAGACATTCACAGATTTATACGTATATTCGAATGTAATGATGCAAGTTTTTGTGATTCAACATGGTTGATATTCTTTATAATTTCCTTTCCACTTTCATATAGTCTCCTGTAATTGGCCAACTTTCCCAGTTGAGCGAATTATGGATAGATGATAATGAATTGAGATCATTACCTAAAGTAAGATACAATTTTAATAAATCTGTCAGTTTTTTTATTAACATACTACTATGATCCGCACTAATTTTTGTGTCTATAAGAAACTAATTTTACTTAGCACAACCTAGTTATGTTGATCAGTAGTTTTATCATTATCGTATATTTTAATAGGAATCTATTTATTATCCATCGTGCTGGTTACTGAATTAGTTAGGACTTTTTCTATTCACCACGTTAGGACTCAGTACCATTTAATATTCTGTATTTGTTAGTTTTTCTTATAAAATTTGAAAGCTACATCTAACTAATTTATTAGTTATGAGGATTATGATATTGACTGTGTATTCTTTTTCCAGCTACTACTTATTTTATTCATACTGCACAGAGCTTTTTAAATGATATCTCGTGATATCTTTTGCATTGTGTAGTGCCGAAGACTCTCCAACAGGCTTTTCAGATGCATAACTTTGTTTGAAGATTACTGAGACTTTGTTTCGTTGTACGGTAGTGTATTAAAGATGCATTTATTGCCATTTGTGAAACATTGACCTTAAGTTTATAAAATCCTCTATAGACTATTGAGCCAGGAGTTTCCATGAAATTACATTTTTGTTTCATAGTGCGAACTCAGGTTAATTATCTTGAAATTCATAAAAATAAAATCCGCCAAATTTTTAGACGTTGGCAATGCATTTAACTATATTGTGTCTTGATGTGATTGATTTTCCTTATGAACTACGTTTTATAGTTCTTCACGATCTTCAGTAGGCTCAAGATCACTGAATAAATAGCCTAAATTGTAACGATAACTTGTCTTAGAACCAATCTCTATCTTTTATACTACGGCATTTATCTGGTAGACTTTAGTACTCTGAAGTCTTTCGTAGTTTAAATTCTTCTTCTACCCTGAGATTCCTGTGAACGATATCCTCCATCCTGAAAAATTTAATAGTTGTAGTAACTCTTGTAGATTGTGCTGATCTCTCTAAAAATCTGCACTCTTGCTGTTTTGGGTTTGCACAATGTTTAAAATCCTTTGATTAAAGAATATATATATATATATATATATATATATATTCAAGTGGACTCTTCTTGCCTTACACCTGGGACACTATACCATTTTATCTCTGGTCTTCTTTCTAGTTCATTTAAATATAACAGTTTTAGAATATTGTCGTCACTCACTAATCTTAGTTAGGCAATCATTGAAAATGAGGAAGCACTGGGCATTTCTACAAGAGATTTGTTTTTATACGTTTTTGCCGTGATAGGTTTGCTTATTTCGATTCTAACTATTCAACGTTATCGTTGATGCGGAAAAATGTTTCTGTTCCGTGCATTGTTTTCTTGTTATGTATTTCTTTTTAAATAGAAATAAGAGTCAACCATTAATTTTAGGAGTTAAATCATACTATTTTTCACTTATTTCCCGTTTGGTTCACATTGTTCTTGATTTTTTTGTCTATGAATAATAAATTACTAGGAGTTAGGAAATCTTGGAAATTTACAACAATTGGACATATCAGAAAATCTTATTTCTTCTCTGCCTGAAAGTATCTCTGGATTAGTTTCATTGTCTGACTTGAATATATCACAAAATAGTATAACACATTTACCAAATGGTTTAGGTAAGTGACAACACCATTATAGTTCAGTTATATTACTATTGATGACGTATCTTATACAGTTTTCTTTCTACTTGTATTTCTTGCCTGATAAAGAGAATTAAATGAATTGACGATCATATAATTATTTTGTACAAACGATCTTGATAATAATAATAATGACCATACTATTAATATGTTAAAGTCAATAAGAAAAACATGCGATATATATATATATATATATATATATATATATATATAACTATTATTGCAGTATTTATGAATATTGCATAATGAATTATTGCATGTAATCTTTGACTTCATGTACTCGCTACCTATTGGTTGTTTGACGTAATAAGTAGTTGACGTCAATATACTTAATACCGATATTATGATATCTTAGTGTTATTATAATATAATACTTTATGTCACAAACCACATACAACTGTGTGTATTAGACTGCAAGTCACATCTACTATATATGAATATAGTATACGTGACCATCTAAATCCTACCAGGTGAAGCAGTAATCGATATTCGGAACCTAAGTTAATTGAATTACAAGTTTGCCTGATTTTTGTGGTTTTACAGTAAATTATCAGGTTAATTCAGGAACGATATCTCTTAGTAATTTCATTCTCTGAGCTGTACAATTTCATTCATACATATTTTTACAATTATCATTCATAATAAAAATGACTAATCAAACAAAGAGCAAAATAAATAAAAGCGCCAGGTACAAATCTAGAGGTTGAATCACAAGTGAAATAAAGTTGTCATGAAAACTGAATGAGGAATAATAATTGTGGGGTCGGGTCTCGTAATATGGTAATGTAACTTAGAGATGATTTCTAAATTCTTCATTTGAATTAGTTAATGTTCAACACCATGCGAGTAAGCGAGAGGGCGATCTATCGTATTTAAATAAAAATCTAATATTAAACTAAGTAATTGACGATTTCGTACGTTAAGTACGTGGAAAGGTTGCAAGCTGAAAAGTTTCCTTGTACATACAGTTCATGTTTCACTTTGTATATCGAAGATCTTAAGAATTCAAGGTGTAAGAAAACATACTGCTTTTTTTGATTCCTATCGAACTTATTGAGGACTTTAGACGATGAACCCGTTTTTATTAGATGACTAGTGTAGTTGACAAAATATTCTGCAATAGCATCTCGTATTAAATAAATCAGTGGTTAGAACGTTTTCGGATTCGAACCCCGTTGCGATTTGCTTTGGTTAACTGGGTAGCATTAATAGCCTTCACACTCAGAGTGTGGCTCGAAACCAGGCATATAAACTTTTACTTGCTAAACTCTTCAACTGACCTGCTTGACATGGTAGGACCCTAAGAAACGAATATTCCAGCCAGGGTCATCTCAAGATGCTAGCCTTACCACCACATCAATGGTTGGACATGGCTTCGTCCTCAGATTTTAAATTTACCGTATTTAGTCTAATCAAAATCCATTTCAGCTGCATGAAGTGGAAAAACATCCAGAAACAAATTTTATTGTTATAGCTAAATTGGATCGTCATGACAAGGCAATCTGGCTACCGGATGATAGCAACGGTCGTGTTGTAGGACTATAAAAAGATACAACTTAATGTGAGTAAATACAGCGTAAAATGAGTGGTCGATTTTACGAAATATTTGACAAAATTAAACAAATAAACAGACGACTTACACCACCACTACTATAAGCATCATCATCAGGGTTTCCTCGTACATCCAAAGTATCGGAGAACTTTTTCACTGGAGATGCACGATTGGAATGACCATCAGAAGTATCTTCTTCAGAAGCAGTTCTAATCACACTATCAATAGGAAGTTTAGGCCTACCTATTCCTATTGACAATTTTGACGTCGTACCTTCATTTAAAAAATTAGGCGAAGATGGAGAAGGCTTTTTGTCAAATGCTTCTGTGATGTTTTGAGATTTACTGCGTGGTCTACAAACAGAAAATATTATTAACCAAAAAACAAAGGGAATGTATGTAAAGGAAAACAGGTGAAGAAAAACTATAAACAGGGCTATGGCAGATTCACCAGCAAGATGTATCTGAATTCCATAATTGGTAATTACACCCAAAAGTGAGAGAAATTATTTCAAATTAAACACAGCATACTAAGTACAGATAATCACACAAATGAAACAAGGTACAAATGTATAATTTAGAAGCGTTTGACTCTGCCTGTTGTTCGGATATGAAAAAGACATCTGCGTTCGAGTCTCATGGTGAACACCAATACCAGAATGCAGATACAAAAAGCAAACGAATCTCAGAGAGAATGAACTAATCACTTTGAATATCATTTGCAGAAGAAACAAAACTTTAATCACATTTATTAGCAAATGCAATATCAAGGTAACACGCTCAGAATGTTTACACAACAAGAGATGGGTCAACATCATCTAACAAAAAAATCAATGGAAACATATAAGCACTTCTAAAATATATTTGCTAGTCGATAATGGACAACGTAAAACCAGGCATATTTGTACAACGGTTAAAGTTGTCACACTACGAGCACAGAAAGAAGAATACAAGTAGCAGCAGTAAGTAGTAAAGTACAGAAATGTAGAAAAAATGATACAAGAAGAAAGAACTGCGTAGTATTAATAGCCTTCACACAGAGTGTGGCTCTACACCAGGCACATAAACTTGTTAAACTTAACCCCTTCTTTAACCATTAATGAAGTAGTGTTCCTGTTTCTTATTTAGTGACCAATACAGCTTACCCCACCCCCCACTAGAAGAGATGAATTGATAAATACACATCAGAGTAGTAAAATGTTAGCGTTTATCCATTGATCCGTCGATAAGTATAGGTCAGATGGAGAACACCATTCCAAGGGTTATCGAGTGGAATGTTTTTTCAAGATGCTGGATATATCACTTTGAAGTCAGCAACCATTTGTAGTATATCCGACTCAGATTGTAACTTGATAGGGATATGGTTAATATGGGGAAAATTTTTATGATAGATACGAGTACAATTGAACAAAATTTGGTGTGTATTTGGTGAAGATAAAATATATTCAAAGTTGCTTCTTCGATTTGTATATACGTATCACAGTTTCATAAGTGTCATAATAAATACATTTATATGTTTTAATGTTATTCATAACTTTTCTCGTCTCGTTCTCGTTATTTCCATTTTTAAAGGTGATTTAAACAAGTTAATTATCTTAAAACTTAATCAAAATCGACTACTAACAGTCACACCAACTATCGGAAAGTAAGTTGAGAATCATAATTATTTATCTACCTAATATTATATATATATATATATATATATATATATATATATATATATATATCAAGGTGCCGATATAGAGGAATATGATTTATGAGGAAAGAATTCGTTTGTCGAAACAAACGTATAAATTAATTTTAAGCTTGTGATTTAAGGGAAGACAATGGATGAAAGTGCCTGAGGAGCTATGATCAATTCTGAGCCATGTCAACCAGTCTCCAAACATTGGTTACGGCATGCGCATGAATCCTAACCAGGTAGTTTGTATCTACCAACACGATTCAGACCAGTAACCACTGACTTCATGGACTGGTGCCATGTTTTGATTTGGTCACCCCTAGCTTTCTTCCTTCCTAATTCAATATTAGTCAGCATCGCGCGTCGTTCTTGGTGGTAGTTAAGCATATGTGACACATGTTCCAACCACTTCACTTGATGAAGATTCACGACCTTGTCAACTGGTCTACCATCTCTCCCCAATACCTTGAAGCTAACCCCATTCTTATTTAACAGGTAATTCCAACGAGTGCCAGCGATATTCAGGAGACATCGATGATCAAATACCAATAACCTTCGAATGTCATTAACTTTTAACAGCCGCCTTTCAGATCCATGCAGTAAGATCAAACAGACCTCTACTCAGTATAATCGTCCATCAATTGATAGACGAATATCTCACCTACGCCATAGTTGGCGTAAGTTGACAAAAGCCAAACAAGGTAATAGAATCCGTGGCGAGATTTCATCAGACACCAACCAATTCGGCCTGATCAGGGTTTCAAGATAGGAAAAGTGGTCGACGCGCTCAACTACTTCACTCCTCATCTTTACTCCAGACGTCGATACAGATCAATCCCACAAAAACAATTTGCATTTAGAAGAGGAGAAGTGCATATTGAACATGATTGTTACCAATAGACTGTATTTTTTGTCAGCGTCTTCACCCAACAGGACTATGTCATCCCTGGGTTGTAAGTCATTCAGTCAGTTGATCACATGATAGGGAATCAATTTCTGAGGATTCAAACGACGTGAGAGATATTCCCAGCAGCAAATCTGTAATAAAATTAGACAAAAATGGGAATATTGGCCAACCTTGACAGACACCAGTGAGAGCTTCAAGTTCAGATGACAGTTTGTCATATGCTCTTACTCGACTAATAGTGCTCGAGTAAACAGCCTTCATAGTGTCTATGTACTTCTGAGGTTCGCCTTTCAATGACTGACACCGTCATGAAACCTCTCGATTAAAAGAGTCAAATGCCGCCTTCAAGTCAAGAAAAACACTATTGTCAGACGCCAAAAATATTTCTGTTCTATAATCTAACGAATGGTAAATGTTTGGTCAATGCAATCAAGATGAGGTCTGAAGCCATCTTGGCTTTTCCGTCTTCAAAGTTCACAGTTCTAGTTTGAAAGTGTAATGGTTTTGGATATCAGATTATTCAAACTATCACATGATGATTGATCGTTTTGTACATAATAGGACGATATGCGATCACAGCCAAGCATCCGATACATAGTTTAGTGCAAGGTTTCAGGAGACCAGGAATAACATTTCGTGAACTCGAATCATTAGCATCGGAGGCGTGAAGTGATAAAGCTATGCTAGACGCGTTAGTCGTGAGAATAAGTGAATCATTAAGAGTTGATAGTTGGATTTGACCTTGAATATGATGATCTCATATGCTATGAGAGGTATGAGGTCGGTTTTCAGTTCCTGGCTGCCCACACCATGGAAGTATATTGCCTCTTGAGGTACCTGATAAAAAAACTGGGTTAGCGTTGGTCATAGTAGCCTGCGAGAGCGATCGTCGAGCTCAAGGGGCTACTGCTTGAGACCAATCACGCACGATCTTGTTATGGGGGAGTTTGAAGTGTTATCTCAGCTCTTTACAAAACCTTACCGCCGGAGACGGGAATTTGTGCAGTAGGGTCAGTTGTAACATTTTTAGGGTCGACCTTTTGTAACCCAACCCTTCTTTTGCAGGAAGTCCGCATCGCTGGATGTTCTTTCTATCCAAGGAAAACACCTTACTGCTATCACATCCTACTACAATCTATGTATGTTCAATCAACATACAACCTAGCACATGTGTGCATCGGTCCAAGTTGGCATACCACCATGGCACCGCAAGATTAACACCACTACCATTAGTAGAAGTTACTTCAATAAAATAAAATAATAATACTAACATGGAGTGTGAACACATAGAATATAGTTCAAGAAGCGTAGAAAGAAAGTTATGGAATAATTTAAAGCTCATTATTTGAGGGAGGACAATGAGTGAATACACCTGCGCAATTGGGCCCGATTCTGGGCCATGTCACTCAGTGTTTCTAGCCACTGGTTACGGTAATCGCGAAGACCCCATCTAGGTAGTCTGCAGCTACCGACACGACTCAAACCGGCAGTCAGTGACTTTATGGACTGATGCCATGTTTTAGTTTGGCTGCCTCTAACTCTCTTCCATCCTATTCCTATATCAGCCAGCATTGTGCGTCGAGGAAGACGGTGGTTTGGCATACGCAACACATGTCCCAACCACCTCAGTCGATGAAGATTCACAACCTCATCGACTGATTTACCACATTTGCCTAACACCCGTCGTCTAACCTCGTTATTACTTACTCGGTGATCCCAGCTAACGCGAGCGATGTCTCGTAGACGTCGATGGTCAAAAACTAATAACCTTCGAGTGTCATCTACCCTTAATGGCCACGTCTCACACCCGTACAGTAAGACAGAACGAACTGTTGCGCAGTACACTCTTCCTTTCGTTGAGAGATGAATATCTCTTCTACGCCATAGGTGACGTACGTTGGCAAAAGCCAAACGAGCTTTGTGAATTCGTACTGAGATTTAACCCATTAGGGCTAATCAGACTTACAAGATAAGTGAAGTGGTCGACGTGCTCAACTACTTCACTATCTTTAGTTCAGGGGTTGACGAAAACCAGTCCTGGAGCAATAGTTTGCATTTAGAGGGGGAGAAACGCATTCCGAAAATGCTTGCATTCGAGCTTATTGCTGTTAAAAGCTTCTGAATCGTATCAGCGTCTTGGCCAAACAGGACTATATCGTCAGCATATTCTAAGTCAATAAGTGGATTTCCTGGTAGGAAACCAACTCCTGAAAAGTCAGACGATGAGAGTGTAATTTCCAACAGTATGTCGACTATGAAATTAAATAAAAATGGGGAAAGTGGGCAGTCTTGACAGACACCACTTGAGGTTACAAGTTCAGATGACAGTTCGCCATATGCTCTGACACAACTAATAGTGTTTGAGTAAAGAGCCTTAACAAGATTTATGTAATTTTGGGGCACGCCTTGCAATGATAGACATTACCAAAGAACTTCACGGTCTACGGAGTCAAATGCCGCCTTCAAGTCAAGGAAAACCACTATTGTCGAGCGCTGAAAAAGTATGTCTGTGTTCTAAAATCTGACGAACGGTGAATATCTGGTCTATACAACTGCGACCAGGTCTGAAACCAGCCTGATTTTCTCGTATTTGTAGATCACGAGTTGCAGTTAAGCGTCTGATGATAATTATAGAAGCTAGTATTTTAAACACTGTCGACAGGAATCCATTCAAGAAGCGCCTGTTCTGCTTTCATACTTAATGCAATACCTACACCGATGAGCCCACGAGAAGTTGCTGTTGAATCGCCAGATAAACGAAGAGTTTATCGCGAAGTTTGTTTACTCTGACTAGGTGAGGTAAAGTGAATGACCACGCTAGTATCCTGTATGCGTGTTTTGGAGACACAACATACATCAATGGCACGGGATTCTAATGTCTTAGCTAGGGAGGTTTGTTGCCCTATTTGACACAGGGTTCGTACATTGAATGCACCAATGTCAAGTTTGAGTCGTGGTCTTAGTATACTCAGGACGTTACTTCGTGGGCTGGAATCGTTAGCACTGATGACACAGGAGGAAGTTGAAGATAGGGATTTAGGCTTGAAGGTAGGGACAGGATAAATATTAGGAATAGAAGGAGTTTGATTAAAATGACGGTGATCTTGTGCGTTGTTAGAGGTATGAGGGCGGTTATCTCTTCCCAGTTGCCCACACTGTGAAAGGGTTCTTCTAGATGTACCTGAAAAGTAAATTGGATTAGGGTTGGTCTGAAAGACCTGGGAGCGTGACCGCAGTGCTCAAGGAGCAACTGCTTGAGGCCAGTTTTACACACGGTTTTTAGAGAGAGGTTTTTCTTGTTGTAGCTCTGTAGTTGTTAGAGCCTTACTGCCGGAGACGAAAATCCGTGGAGTAAGGTGAGGTGTGCATTTTTAAGGTCGACCTTTTTCTAACCCCGCCCTTCCTTTGTGGGAAGGCAGCATCACTATTATGCTGGTTGTCCGAAGAAAACACCATACTGCCGTCACACCTCTGTACAGCCTGCAGTACGACTTCGTCCTCGGACCTTATATTTATTGCTTATGGTCTCACCACTCTTCGACTGACGTGTCTGGCATGGTAGGACCTAGAGGAACGATTGTTCCAGCCAGTTTAGCCTGATTGAGTCATCACGATAGGCAAACCCGACCACCGTGTCAAGGTAGCAGCTGCAGTTGGAACCTATCATCAATAGTGTTAATTTGATTGAAATTCACTGGGCTACGCTGGGTACCCATATTTCCAACATGATCACTATGAGACAGATACTATTTGTTATTAGTGTTGTAGAATGTCTATTATGTAGTACATTTAATGCTCATTTACTCACTTCTATCACGTTTAATGCCCAAGACTGAATTTCATTTATTAAATATATTCATATTTTTTTTGTTAATTTCAGATGTTCAAGTTTGCAAGAACTATACTTGACTGAAAACTTTCTTTCTGTAAGTATATGTTAATTTTTATGGTTAGTGTGGACGAATATTTCCATATCATAATGTGTATGTTTAATTAAGGTCGTTTTGTAGTTATTTAGAATGGTGCAAAAGTAAATGTTATCATGAACTGACGTCATTCGAAGAACCACTGAAAACTCAACAACACTGAATTGCTTTTTCGTATTAGTTTGAAGCCTTCTTAACAGTAAGCACATATGATTTTCTTTCCTGCTCATAAATAGAAGTAGCACATTATACATTCTATCTATTGTGTTCCTTCAACAAGTTGTAACTGAATCAGTGACTTAGTAGTAGTTAAAGCATCTGGTTCCTAACCCGTAAGTCCCAGGTTTAAACGTTGCTCCTATTTCGATTTAGATAATCGGGTATTAGCATTAGTCAGTCTGCAAACAATATTGCTCAAGTCCATATGTATAAACTTGTGCCTGGTAAATAGGTGAATTATTTCGAATTTCTTCGTCACTTTCGTTTCTTCTAAGCAGTGACGAATTATATATTTTTAGAGTCTAATCAGTGAAAATTTTTACCACTGAAACACTTAAATTCAGTAAAGAAAAGGTTATGTAACTATATATGAACAGTATTTGAGCGAATAATTTGATAGTTGAACACCGAGTAATTAGACGATATTAGGACTAAAAAGTATATTTGTAATACTCTCAACGAATTAAATTTAACAGCTCCAACCGTTTACTTAACAAACTGATCAGAGCTTCCTCAGGAAAAAATAAACAAAGTCAAATTAATGATAGATATGTAGGGTCAAAAAACTAATCCTTGTTCAATCATGTTCAATTGTCAAGTTTTGTGTATATTAAGAATGCGAATTAATGTGTAGAAATGTATTTGAAAGTAGCATGTATAAGTGTATTTGTTCTGATCTGTATGCTATTGTTGATAAATACAGTTAACAAATGAAATCTTTTTCTATGCCTTGGGACATTATGCAATTTGATGATGAACTGAAGATACATATAAGTAGATGAAACACCCGACTTTTACAATAGTTGACAATAGTCAGACTGTAACAGTATTAAGTAAAACAGTTGGAGATAAATCCAATTCACTAATCAACTAAGTAACATTTATTGTTGGCGTAGCTTGCATTATGAATGAGGTGGATACTACGGACTGAATTCTTTTTGTTAATCGGTATCTGATATGATGAAGCCAATCGTATTCATTGTTTTTTTGTTAAAACCATTCGTGTTCATCTATACATATATTGATTTAGCTGCTAAGTAGATCATTCGTCCTGTTTCTAAAGCATATGATTCAATCGCTATTATATTTTTGAACCTCTTTAGGTCTTACAAGGATCTAGGAACATGCTCCAAACGTAGTTTGTGTTCATTTATCCTAGTACTCAACTGTTTAAGTGTTTATTACACATATTTAGCATTACAGTAACTGCATTTAACTTCATAGACACTACTTCGTTGTTCCCCTTTAGGTATCCTGTTTTATTTTACCTTCATTTGTGCTGATGTTATGTTGTCACTTGCACTTAAATAAACGTTTATACTATGTTTATTTAGTATCCTTTCATGTCATCTGATGTTTCTTTACGGTACGTAACAGCTACAGTGTTTCCCCAGTCGTTAAATGTACCGATTTTACTTTTCCCTTCATTCGGAGCATTCTTTCTCAATAACTCCTTAAAGTAGTTATTTCTCCTAATCGTAGCCAAAATTATCTCTGTCTCTACAACACGACGCTTATTCCTGTCAATCAAATTTCTGACAAAATTGATCTTTATGGAGAGCGCATATTGCCGATTTGTAATTTAGGTCTCTTTCAGAGTCCATCGATTTCTGGCACATATTAAATTTTACGTTATTGCTATGCCTTCGCATCATAATTTTACTATACAAAAAATTCAACAATGGAACATGATTGGGCACAGATTGAGTTTTTTTTGACCCTACTTGTCTTTGGTAATTTTAATTTTGAGTGTTTTTATTTCCCTGAAGAATTTCTGGTCAGTTTGCTAAGTAAACAGTTGAAACTATTATATTTCATTTACTGAGATTATTGCAAATATAACTTAACAATTATTTAAGTATATATCATATCTTACCATCAGTCAATATCGGCTTTTACTAACCTGTTAATTACATTGTTTGATCCTTAATATGTAAGGCTTTATGTATATATTCATGAGAAACGTGTGGTAAATTTGTGTAGGTATAATAATCAATCTCTTGCTAATGTTTTAGAATTTATACACGTTCAAATAAAATTTCCAAAACTTTTTCAGAAATAAATCGTATCGATATTTTATATCTAATATATATATATATATATATATATATATATACATCATAAAGTAAATTTAAACCTTCTAAATTGAAGTAATAAACTTACGAAATGACGACTTATGTAAGTCAGATTAATTTTTTGTAATGTGAAGAATGAAGTGGCATTTGACACAAATAAACTAAACCCCAGTCCTGATGTAAGCATCAATACAAATGCAGATGCATCAAGCCTTACAACTCCCAGACAGAACAAAAGGCTTGTCATGTGTTTCACTTACTAGCCACATTCCAAATTTATTTTCAGTTGGTACATTGTTGTAGTCTTGACGTTTTTCTTCACGTTCATGTTTTTAAGATATTTTTTTGGGCATCTAGCATTCACACCTGTGCTTCTTAAACAAAGTTTCATCATTTGTGATATAATTGGGTTTTTATTTTATGAGTCCAGTTGGAAAGTTAAGGAACCTTTATTTCTTTCGTTCAGTGAACTGTCGATAATTGTGTTTTCTCCAAAAACAAGTTATTTGGGGCTACATATTAGGGTACAATTTACGTTGGAGCTATCCGTATCTCACTTTTTGTGAGTACATAAGTGTAGCATAATCAACATACTGAATGAAAAACCTTAAAAGTAACGAAATTTAGAGCCTAAAATAAATCTTCAATAAAAATTACGTCCTAATACTCAACACCCTTACACTAAAGAGCGAATAAAGATCGAGTATGCTGGATAAAACAGACGTTACGAAACACTTGAACTTCGATTAGGTTCTGATATCTAAAATGTATCAATTTAATTATTCTAGTATTTGGAATACTCCTACGGATTTCCATCCAATGTTTTTGGCTTACGCATGCAATCGTGTATGGATTTATATCCTTCGTACTCTATGCTTAATTTCATTATATAAACTTAAGAAATTGTTATTCAATAAGCAGTAACATGAGTATTTTTTAAACATTTCTCCCCCAAGTTGACATGTATTGTGAATCGTTTTAGTGATCTATAGTAATGTTAAAACTAGGGCGTCAGCTAACAGAGGTAACTTAGATCGTGACTTTTTCTCACACATCCAACTAACAGTCTAGTGTGTGAACGTACAATAACTTATTTATATTTCAGCATTGTACTTTATTTGTCAATAAATATATTTCAGAAACTCCCATCGTCTATTGGCACTTTGGTCTCTATGTTTCATTTGAATGTTGATCAAAATCAACTGACCGAGTTACCCTCAGAAGTAAGAAATTTTACGTGTTAATGTTTATATTTTTAACTATTTGTTGAATCCGTGTCACCTAAATATTTACCTTTTACTGCGCATGGAGTAAATGTCATTCATGTGTTTATCCCCTTCAATATTATCATTTATTCTGCTCTTGTCTTAAAAATCGGTATTATTTTAGCATTTTCTTTTCCAAGTTTTTTGTATCAAGAAAAGCAAACGTACAGTAATAAGTAGTATATAAAGGAGACGTTCGAATATTTATAGTCGTCTAACACTTAATGTAGGTAAGGCAGATATGTAAACCGTGTTATCTTTCGAATATGGCTTTGGAATTCTGATTAGTGTCACATACTTATCTTTGTATAGTTGATTTTTGTGTTATGTCATTTGGTAAAATTACTTAATAGGGATTTTCTCTCTTTAACTTTTGACTACACTCCTTATGATATTTACTCACAGTTGCATCCAATGGTTAATACGTCTGGCTTCCAACCACTAAATCGTGGGGTTCGAACCCCTTTCCACGTACTTCATTTTAAGCTACCAGTAGTGCCACTAGAGCTTAAATTGTCGCATTTACTCAGGTACACTAATCTGTATCTTGGAAATAAGTTAATATTACTATTATATAGGTTACAGTTTGGCTTATTGTTTGCCGTCCTTTTTTATGATGTATCATCAGTAGAAGCAATTGTCTATATTTCATCAGTGTTATTGTTAATGCAAGTTTGCATTTAGTTATCTATCGATAAGCTGTTATAATAGCTTGACAATAAGCTTTTATCTGACATATAGATTTAGCTAAATTTTTTTCTGTCACTAGTGATCTCGTAAGTTTAATTTTGTAAACTTTATCAACTGTTTTCTGACTGAATGACGATATCTTCAATGTTTCTAGCATTGAATGTATCATATGTGCTGAATTCATGTCTTAACGCGACACAGACGAGTACACAGATATTCAAATTACTTTACTATTATACTTAGCATGATCTAGATTTCTGCTTCTTATAACCAAATCCGTCGTTTATTTACTGATGTACTTTTGCATCATCATTAACCAGCGTACAGTATCAGATGGAAGTTATATTTTAAAAAAAATTTAATGATTGGAAAGTAAATTCTATGTACTCGGCACTTGATTTCTCTCAGTCAGTTCCTTGAAATTTAGACAAACGTTCATATGACAACGTACAGCATGTTTCTTGGTGCGAAGCTTTTGCTTAGTTACAGCACATATAGTCATCCCTCATATTTTACTGAAACCATCTAGAAAATTGTTATTTTCTCATCCCCATTTTGATTTAAAACACTAAGGTATCAGTTACTGTATCCTGCTTAAATAATACTTCACTGACTGAATCCTCTTGTATCTTAGCTATCTTGAACTTCAGTTATAATCTACTTAGAGTTCGGTACAAATATATTGTAGCCCAAGTTCCCATACCATATAAGTATGATGAGAAGTAATTCACACGATGATTAGCGAACGAATAGAAATAACCGTAGTAGCAACGATAATTACTAAACATTGAGAATATATTTCAAGAGGGTACATTGAAACTCAGTATCTTAAATAAAGTTAGGTTTGAAACATCTACATCACTGTGATCGATTCTGAACCATATCAACCAGAGTTTCCAACCAGATAGTTTGCATCCACCTATACGACTCAGACCAACAGTCAACATTTCATATACTAATGCCCTGTGTTAGTTTGGCCACCCTTAGTTCTCTCCAAACTTACTCCAGTCATCATGATATGTTGAAGTAGGCGGTAGTTGACAATACTAAAACTTATCCCAGAGATCTCAGTAGATGAAGAGTCATAAACTCATCAAACGATTTGCTACATTTGCTTAATACTCTACGCATAACCTCAATATTGTCCATAAAAATGTAGCTATCCATCCCTCCCGTCGGTAATTTTTATTTTCGTTATTTAGATTCGAACAGCATTCAACTTTTCAGTTTAAGTGAATTAGTTTTAACCTACTACCAATTTTCTTTCATATGGAAATGACATGGTAGTCAACTATATATTGCTTGTTATTGCATGTTATTCAGCGGTAACATTTTGTGCACATGTGAAGTTCACTAGATGTATCGTTGGTTGTATACCATTGTGTAAATATACTTTAATGCACAATGTCACAACATTTTGACTTAAATAAATGAATAAATTGTATTATTTCATATCACAAGACCTAGTGTATTGTATTTAGAAATCGGATATTAGTTGTTATCGATTTTGTGCGTAGTAGTGTTAAACAAAAGTAGTAGTAATAATAATAGTTCACTGTATGAATATTTTTCTCTGCTTCATCCAATTTGGCTTCATAATCTATATGAAAGCAATTGTGAATCAGTTATAACTACACAAACAGTTTATAACAAATACTATGAATCATACATTTTGTTTACTTGTTTATTTATATTCCATGAACCTCCTCTGCCCCAATAAACTAGCTATATGTATAATGAATCAAGTCGTCACTGTATATATATATATATATATATATATATATATATATATATATATATATTCATTTACTCATTTTTGGTTTGTTTGTTTCTTTTGTTTTCTTCGTTTCACATATTTGGTTCCAACTTCACTTTCTTTATTCGCTAAATCTAATAAGATTGGTCAATGTACTTCACTTAATATTTTGTCTCTTCGAGAAAATAATCTACATAGACTACCTGATGAAATTGGCAATTGTACACGTTTACGAGTTTTGGATGTTTCAGGTAATAGGTAAGTTTATATTTATTTTTCAATTTCATGTGTCTGAATTCACCGACTACGAAATAGAAATGCATTCTGTTATAATAACGATACTGATATTCACTTATGAAACCGTCTAGATTTTAGAATGAATTAAATATGTCATACGTTTTATTAACGTTTACTTATACTCACACTTAATGAAATTTTCAGGAGAAACCTTTAGAATAATCAATAGTCTTTCTGCGATAAAATGAATAGGGAGGCTTTCGTTAAATTCGTTTTTCATGATAAAATGCAGTTTTTCGCCGATCGTCACGTTATGTTGTAAGCATTGTATCGAAACATTGTGGAACGACTGAGTAAGCAATGCGCCTTTAGCAAAGAATACCTGGGAAAGTTTTTGAATCTTCATCCACCGAGGTAGTTTAAACAAATATTACTTATCTCCTACCACCGCCTACATCGACGAATGATATCGGCTAGTGTAGGCGTGGAATAGAAAAGAACTAGAGGTGGCCAAACCAAAACAATAGCACCAGTCCATGAAGTCATGGACTATTGGTCTGAGCTGTGTTAGTGGATGCAAACTACCTGTCTGGATTCCGCGTTTTTGAATATATTGCATGACATGGCTCAGTTTCCATCTCAATGACTCAAGTCCACTCACCCCTTTTCTTCTAGATATTAACTTACCTTAGTTTTCCATGCATGTTAAGTTACATTCTGTTCTTAATCCTGTTAATTTGATTTCGTTATGTTAATGTGGTATGGGAATTCAAGATAATGCATATATGTGACAGGCTCTACGCTGTTTATAACCTAGTAAATCGCAAATTGACTAAAGTTGTAAGTATTTGCTAACTAGCTCAGTTAAGTGCAATACTCTCTATATACTTGACGTTTTAGTATATTGGTTTTCTTTCACTGTAATATTTAAGCATTTAACGCAAGTTCGGTGTTTCCTGCCAACTGCTTTTAAATACCTAATATCTAAGCTATGTCGAAGCACTTTGACTATTAGGCTAATTAAAACTAGGTTTATCGAAATTAATCAACATTATACCAATAACAACATCAGCCACCGTTTGGTAGAAAATCACTCTAAACATCTCAGAGCTACAGGAGGCTACTCAGTCACGCTTTGAGTTGCTTGATTGTAACGTCTCAGATTGGGAAACTGTTACAATGGTTCGAATCCCACAAAGAAGTTCATTTCATGAAGATACAGGTATACCTTACTGTTAAATAGCTGAAACCTAAGTGAAGCAGGTTTTTCGACCGAGTGCCCTTCACCCTTGTAATATTTGGTTTGTTTTTATATGGCATTCTTTCTCTCTGCCTTGGTGCATTTATCACCGCTGCATATGTTATATTTTTATAATCATTTCTTTTTGTAGACTTGACCGTTTACCGTTTAGCTTATCAAGATGCTCATTGACAGCTTTATGGCTTTCACAGAATCAATCACAACCAGTTATCACACTGCAAAGAGATATAGATCCCGTTACACAAGAACAGTATCTCACATGTTATTTACTACCACAAGATCAATTAGATTCACGGGTTGAAACTGGTAGGTAAAGATTATTTTCAATATTTTTAATATATCGTGATGAAATATTCGTAGACTCCATCGAGTTGTAAATGCCTAAATTCTAGTTCAAGTGAATTCTAATTATACTCAAATTTCTTGACTGCTTGCAAGATGTCCAATCTCTAATTATAGTACACTATAATATCACATCACTTATCTTAGTGATCACAATGATCAGTAAAATCTATTGTAGTGTTAAATGTAATCTCTGTATAAAATCTGCTCCTTCCACTCGCTTTAGTATATAGTATGCAAATATACTACTGGTATAGTGAACGCTCAAGTATCGAATAGACTACTGTAACAAACATTTTTGAATATCGACCATGTTGTCAAATAACTTAATGGTAACTATATTTCATTCGAGCTAGAATTCTGACACTCAGGTGAATGCATCAAGAAGGCTTAAAAACATTCCAGATATTCAAAGCCACTTGCAAATGAATTTAGTTACTTTTGTGCATTTGTCTCTAATTTTCAACGAGGCTACTGAAAGTTTGACCATACTTTTTGCTTAAGCTATATTCGTGATACTTAGTCTATAATGCTGATTTGCTCAATCGAATCGCTTTTCGGCTTATATCCATACTCTTATTCTATCCAGTACAAGTACTGAATGCATTTTTTTCTATCAAGATATTATAAATGGACACTCAGGCGACACGATTGTTACAGGACACGTTTATACGGAAACAGTCAATAAACAAACATTTTGCTACCTAATCGTTACGGAGTAAAACTGTAATAGTTTAACTATATTAAAATAGTACAAAGCATGAACTTTGTAGCTAGCATATTAAATGAGTTTTCATTTTAGGGATTTTATGGCGACGTTTTTAATATTTAGAGACAGTCTTCATCGCAATCTGGTATTACGTTTCAACGTTTTGGCTGTACATAGCTGAATAATCCCGAACTAAGACTATATAAAGCTACTCAATACCGATTTGCAACGATTTTTATAACTGATGTTGTTTCACCATGAGAAAGAAACTTAAATTAAAAAAATTCTACTATTATTTTAAAACGAGTGTTATATTAGTAGCTCTTAAATAGCGATAAATTTATAAGCTGATATTATGTGTGAATTATCCGTTCTTAGTATGATATGTGGTAACACAATCCACAGTTGATCATGTATATATATAATCAATGCATTTTATTATCATAATTATTATTCGCATCACTGAACCAATTTCTGGAATCGACACCATAACGTCTCACTTGTTCTATTTTTTGAGAGAAAGTGCTTTTTAAAAAGACTACCAACGACAATTAATATACAAAGCAACAGTCATTTGGAGAAATTTTGTGCTCCAAAGGTTCGAGTGCTGTGTTGTATTTATTTATCCAAACGCAAGATTAATAACAGACGAGTGCTAAAAGTATATGCGCAGCCCGTCTTACATCATGACAGCTCCAAGGATAGCCCAGATTGGCTTGGTACATAGATTAGTCTTGTCTGTTGTGCCACCACTAGCACTCACATAACTACCTAGATACAAGAACTTCCTTCTATTTCTAACGTTTCACTACAGAGGGTCAGGGCAGTTGCATACTCCTGCTAACCGTGTAGAGGTACTTTGCTTTTGGAAGTTACAAATTTCTTTACATACTGACGGACACTAATTGTCAAGTGATTAAATGAGATTTGTAGTCACATATCAGTCCCTCACATCATGGTTGAGTTATCATTCTTTATGTACCTGTAACGGAAACTGTATTAAGAGTAGTCGTGGTGTCCCATTAGCATGATCACTGTGCTAGTTACACACAGCGACATCTCTGCGATGCTAGTCGTCAGGGGTAAACACCTTAATGCCACTACATCAGCCGACAGCCTGACTTCGTCGGATGTCAAGCCTGATAATTTTAATCCTATTGCTTTTCAACTAACCCACCTAGCATAATACAACCTGCTGAAACGATTGTTTCAGCTAGTATACCTCAACTGGCTTATCACAATATACAAGCCCAACCTCTACGCTGAGGTAGCAGCTACAGTCGGGAATTTTTTATTTGGGTTAGACGATTACAGAATACTGAAAAGTCAGTTAGCCAATTGATTTACGACTGTAACAAGTGACCGAGTAACACGCAACCTTTGATTATAACCACGTAGTCTTGTCGCCTGGTACTATCTAGCCCTAAGCTAGAATAGGATGAACACTTGATGGTATGCCAACCATCCCAGCAGAGTGGATTACTGTAGACAATGGTTTATATATATATATATATATATATATATATATATATATATATATATATAAGCTTTGACCACATAGTACAATGACATTAATGATGCAATAATGGGGTAGTGAGTACACAAATAAATAATTCTAGTTCTTGAAAATAAATGACATCGTACAAGTTGATGGATCAAATGAGAGGCTATAACGAGAGGAATATAGTAATATTAGAAACAATGTGTTTAATAACTAACTATGCAATCAAAAATGCGAAATAGTCTTCCATAAAGTAGTTCATACTCGCCTTTTATAACGAACACATTTCATACTTCTCACCAAAGTCAAACAGCTTAGTCACTGAGCGAATTCTACACAGTCATACACTTCTACAGTTATATCGTTTGAGTAATTCGAAAATGGTTTTCATTAAAAATGTTTTAAATTTATCAATTTATAAATTCTAACTTCTGGATTATCTTCAACAAAACAATTGTCAACAGTTGCTGCTTTATGTGTCACATAATTGTGGCCTATTTTATCAACAGATATATAATTGTGGTCATGGCATGTGGCTTGTATTTATATATATGGTAATGTAAAATGAGAGCGATATGTCCCAAAATATAATCACCTTCCATGAGAGAGGTTTTTACGTACTAAACCCTAATATCTTATCTTCATACTGCAGACGTTTTTGGAATATAAGACCATTCTATTTAGTCACTAAGTCAGTCAGTCAATCAGTCAGTTACAACGTAGAACTTGGTACATGTGTACATCAGTTCATGTTACCATGCCTCAGTTAGCAGATAGAGATTAAAGTATCGGATCAAATCTCAGAGTACGGGAGGTAGTAACAAAGCTAGTATTAATGGAAAGGAATAGAGATCAGAGATAAATACGATTTAAGAAAATATGATTCGGCAAACAGAAAATTATGGTAAGTTCAAAAACATAGGATTTGGAGGAAGACAAGGAGTGGATGCACCTGCGCCATTGCTTACGATTTTGAGCCATATCACCTAAAGTCTTTAACCATTGCTTACAATCATCACGCTGACCCCAACCAGGCAGCCTACACCTATTAACATGGCTCAGCCCAATTGTCAATGACTTCATGAACTGGTGCCACGTTTTGGTTTGGCCAACCCTAGCTTTCCTCCAGCCTACTCCCACACTAGACAGCATTGTTCGTCAAAGTAGGCGGTGGTCAGGCATAGGTAACACATGTCCTAACCACCTCAGCTGATGGAGATTTATTACTCCATCAATAGACATATCGTATTTAGCTAGTACTCTATTATTAACCCACGTGTTACCTACTCGGTGTTCCCAGCAAAGGCGAGCAATACTCCTAAGACATCTATTATCGAATATTAGGAACCTACGAATATCCTCTATCCTTAATGGCCATGCTTCACATTCATAAAGTAAAACGAACCGAACTACTGCGCAGTAAACGCGTCCTTTAGTTAGTAGTCTGATGTATCGCCTACACCACAAGTGACGCAAATTCCCGAAATCTAGTCGGGCCTTATATATACGAGCCGAGGTTTCGTCAGACACCACACTGTCAGAACTAATGAGGCTTCCAGGATAAGTGAAGCGCTTAACACATTCAACTGTTTCACTCCCTATCACTAATTTCGGTGCCGATTCAGACTAATCCTGAAACAACATTTTGCATTTGGATGAGGAGAATCGCATCCCAAACATGCTTACATTCATGTTTAAGGTAGTCTAAATATTCTGCATTTTATCAACGTCTCCGCCTAATAGAACTATATCATCTGCATATTCTAAGTCAGCAAGTTTATCTCCTGGAAGGAGGTCAACTCCAGAAAAATTAAACGGTGACAATGTTATCTCTAAAAGTATGTCAATGATAGAATTAAATAAAAATGGGGGAAGCGGACAACCTTGACGAACGCCGCTTGAGGTAATCAGTTCCAACGACAATCCGCCATAAGCCCTGACTCGACATGTGGTGTTCGAATAGAGAGCTTGTAAAAGGTTAATGTACTTCACCGACACGTCTTTTAATGACAGACATTGCCACACAACCTTACAGTCGATAGAGTCAAACGCCGCCCTAAGGTCAAGAAATACAGCTATTGTCGGGCGTCTAAAAGTGTGCCTATGTTTCAGAGCCTGCCGAGGTGTGAATATTTGCTGTATACAACCACGTCCAGGTCTGAAACCACCTTGGTTCTCTCGAGTTTGCTCTTCACGAGCTTTCGTTTGACGTCCAAGTATTATTGAAGCCAATATTTCAGACATTATATTCGTGAAGCTGATACCTCGACAACTGTCACAAGAGGACTTCTGTACCTTCTTATGGATTGAGACGATTAGTGTTCGAGACCAGTCAGATAGGATTACGTCAAGTTCCCAGATCCTAGCCAAGATGCAGGTTAATCTCGTTGCTAAAACTGGACCGCCGTCCTTAAGTATCTCAGGGGTTAATCCATCAGGTCCTGCTGCTCTCCCTCGCTCTAGACTCCCTATAGCCTTCTCAACCTCACTGAGACTTGGGGGACCAGTACTAATTTGCCATTCAGATTGCTTGGTGGTGGTGGGTAACCTAAATGAGGCCGAGAGCCAATTGAACCTTTCCCTTAACTGTTCTCCCCATCAGTCTAGTCTTCTGAATTGACAATGGGTAATAGTTCTATCTATGTCCGGGACGGCTTCACTAACAGCTAGATTTCTGATACACGTCTCCTTGATAATTTTGAACTGTTACCTTTCCCATCTCTTTAAATTTCGCCACCCACCACTGCTCACGAGCATTACGTAAGCTTCTAACCAGCTTGTGTCTAAGTTGCCTTCGCTCCTCATCGTGTTCAAAACCAGACGGGATGTGTTGCCAAGCTCCTACCAGTTCAGTAGATGCAGCTGAAATCCACTGAGTTTTCTTAACTTTTTGGCTCAGTTTACTAGTAGGTATTACTGCTGTTTCAACAACTTTTTGGATATCATTCCAAGCTGACTCAGGATGGGTACTGTTTACACAGTTGACTAATTGGTTTTCTAGTTGTTCCTGAGTCTAAACATGTACTCCGAAATGAGCGGCATTATTCTATCGAGCCTCTCCAACGGTGGCTGGTAACTTCTGAACTTATTGCTATACGTGCACCAGCAAGGCTTCGAGTGGTAGCGGTGGGGTATCCGGAAACACGAAGGGTGAACCGTACCGGTTCTTTATTTTGATAAGGTGAGATCAAGCGATTGACTATACTTGAATGCTGTATACGCGCTTTAGATATGCAACAGACATCGATGGGAAGTTTTCGAAGTGTTTACTCCGTTCTTTGGAAGGCCTTACTGCCGGAGACGGAAATCCATGGAGTAAGGTGAGGTGTTACGTTTTTAGGGTCGACATTTTCCAACCCTTTCCTTCCGTTAAGAGTGCAGTATCACTGCAGATGCTAGTTATCCGAGGGAAACATCTTACTGCTGTGACACCCCGCTGCAGCCAGCCGTACGACTTCGTCCTCAGATCTTAGATTGCTGCCTTTAGTCTTATCGCTCTCCAACAGACTTGCTTGTCATTATAGGACCTAAAGGAACATGCGTTCCAGCCAATATAGCTCGGTTGGGTCATCACGATACGCAAGCCCGACTACCACGTCAAGATAGTAGCAGCTACGGTCAAGTGGTCACTATATGATCATCAAGATTCCGTTTTTTTTTCCTATGATACTTCTCAGCTTTCCATTAAGGTTGCGTTTTTACGTATATGGGGAATTCTGTTCAAAATTTTGTATGTATGATTATATTTCAGAATCTCCAAACACAAATCGTTTGATTTTTGTTTTTAAAACTTCCAAGAATGTCGTCCAATCCGAATAGCTTTAGTTGGAGAGAAAAAGAAAGATGCAATAATATCAAATTCGTCGCTTACTGGATGGCAAGCTAACAAAGTTTGCGTTTTTAATACTTAGTTATCTTTTGTAGATCCGAATAATGGAGGTGTGTACATACTTCTTAGTTTAGTTTCTCAAAATTCTGTAAACCGCGAGTTTTTAATGGTTTGGTGCAAAGTCGATCACACTTAAGCAAATGCTTTCAATTTTTGTACACATCAAAATTTTATACATCATAATTTGTACTAAATCATTACTGTAAATAAGTATCCAGTTTAATATGCTAAACATTTCCTTATCCGACTTTTAAATGACTACAAGTTGTTCCCACGAAGTCAAAAACTCGTTAACATCTGTTTCTTTGCTGCCAACCACCGTCCTAAAGTTACCACTTGCTGCTATGTAAGACAACTAAGTTTTTGTGATCATTGGTGATTTTTAGGCACTCTATCTTCCCCAGGTTTTTAAGTCATTGCCTTAAATCCTTAGATTTTAATTATGTACAAGATTCCATTCCTCGTTCTCTCTTGTTATTTTTGTAGATCCAACTATGTCTCCATCTGAATTAGATAGTTTTTCTGCTTCTGTAAATCCTGATACCAAACAAAGTCATGATTTACTTAACGGCATCAATACAGAAATCAACCATGCCTATGATTCTACAGATATGCATTCTTTAATTCCTCAGTCAGATCTTTCAAATAATCAAAGTATTTTCCCATCAAAATATGAACCAATGAAACCACGTATTTCACCATCATCAACGTTAAGTGGTAATTCAACAATGACTGATGATCCTAGTTCTTTAAAGCATACTTCGATTATTACTACTACTACTACTACTCCTATTACAAGCAATCATCCTGCTAAGAAGTTGCCTTATTCACCGTCATCTATACCTGTAAACAGAAATGTTGATCAAACGTATTCACCACTGAATCACACAAATAATATTTCTACCTCGTCTACACATTCATCCTTATCTATGCCAACATCCGCATCAACTCGTGTTCATTTCTCTGGTTCAGCTAAACCTGATGAGATGGTTAGTTTTCAGTTTAGCTTCGTTTAATAATCATATTTTTGTGTCATTCGTTAATTAGTCTCGTTTTGATATCATTAAAATAGCTTTTATCATTTTGTCTTTCGCTTGTTTCTGTATGTATCTATGCATGTTTTTGTATTCGTTTTACTATTTTTACATCTATGCTAGTGTTGCTATTTGTAATATACGGAATAATGTTTTATCGATTGTGAATCATAGTTTCTTATTTCATTATCATTCGTAATCAATAAGTAGTTCTTGTATTCCTGATCATGAATAGCCATAGATTTATTCTATCCTTTTATAGTTCTCGTTAAAATGCGTTGAAGCGAGTGTGAATTTTATGAAATAATTGTTGAAATACCTCAAGATGAACACCTACTGGTACTACAAAATCAGTCAACCATAAGCGACTTAAAACTCGGCACTTTGATCTATCAGTTCAATTCTCCATGCCAAATCAGCACAGGAAGATGTATACCAATATAGAAGTAGCAGTAATATCAGTAGTAGTAAAAAATGCTTACCTACAGCGACTGTTATTCTAGCAAAAAGTAATTCGTACAATAAAACGTAAAAAGTGATTTTGAAACTCAGGATTTATGAGATGACAAAGATTAGACCTATGTGCATCACTGTTCGATGGATTCTGTACCATATCACCCACTGTTTACTTGTCATATGGGCTCCTACCAGGTAATCGACACACATTGACATGGCTTAGACCAATAGTCGATGGACTGGTGCCCTTGTTTTGGTTGAATCTCCTAGTTAACTTCCAAGCAATATCAAAGTAGGCGGTAGTTAGGTATGCATAATATCCTTCCCAACTACCACAGTCATTGAAGATTTACAATCTTGTTAACTGATTTACGTTCTTTTGTTAGTACTGTATTCTTCCAAAACATCTAATTCTAATGATCGAAAACATTGGGCATGGTGACTCTTGATCATTTTTGTAATCATACATCGTAATTAAAATTATCAGATGACAACCAGGTTTTAGTTTAGTGAGACCACTTGATGTCCCGTCGATTGCTGTATATTGTTGTTATTTCTTAGAGAGCCAGTCAAAGAGATCGTTTGACCAAGTTAGGTCACCCATGATGTAGGCGAGATATCTGTCTCTCAGCTGAAGGACGAGTATACTGAACAGAAGTCTGTTCCATCTTATTACATGGATTTGAAATGCAGCTATTAAAAGTTGATGACATTCAAAAGTTATTGGTATTTGACCATCGGTGTCTTAAGAACATCGCTCGCGTTCGTTGGGATACGTTTCTCTTCTTCTAAATAAAAATTTTACTTCCGAACCAGTCTGTATCATCATCTAGATTGGTTATAGAATATAGAGTAGTTGAGTGCGTTGACCACTTCACTTATCTCGGAAGTCTCACCAACAAGCTCTGGTGGGTCAGTGTTTGATAAAATCTCTGTTCGAATCCAGTGAGCTCTCTTGGCTTTTGTCAATTTACGTCGCTTATACCATAGGTGAGATATCCGTTTCTGGGCGAAAAGCCTAGTGTACTGCGTAACAGTCCAATTAGTATTGACCTGTAAGTGCGGAACATGGGCTATAAAAATAGATGATATGCGTCGGTTTCAGATCTATGATTATCAAAATCTTTGAAGAATCACCCGTTTATCATGGAATGACCGAGTAAGCAATATTGGGGCTAGATGTTAGAGTAGTGGGCACAGATGACTAATTGGTTGATGAGGTTGTGAAATTTCATCGGGTGAGGTTGTTGGGACATGTGTCACGTATGCCTAACCACCGCCTTCCTCGACGCGTGATGCTGACTGATGTTGGAGTAGGATGATAGACAGTTATGGGTGGCTAAATTACAACATAGCATCTGTCCACTAAGGCACTAACCGTTAGTTTAAGCCATGTTGGTAGATGCA
This sequence comes from Schistosoma mekongi, assembly GCA_034768735.1. Classification (NCBI taxonomy): domain Eukaryota; kingdom Metazoa; phylum Platyhelminthes; class Trematoda; order Strigeidida; family Schistosomatidae; genus Schistosoma; species Schistosoma mekongi. The sequence goes on from CM068306.1 coordinate 13,912,993, forward strand.
GACTACTTGGTTGGCGTCCACATTCCATAACTCTGGTTGACATGGCTGAGAATCGGTTATAGTGGCTCAGGTGCTTGCATTTATTGTCTCCCCGTAAATCATGAGCCTGGAATTACTTTATACTTTTCCATAAATTATTTCTTTCTTCCTGGACCATTTTCTATACGTCCACCCTATAATAATAATAATAATAATAATAATAATAATAATAATAATAATAATTATTATTATTATTATTATTATTATTATTATTATTATTGAAGTTTCTACTACTTCTACTAATTTTGTGTTTAGTTTCCTGTCCTGTTGAGGTGTGGTAGCTTAGACCGATGCATATATATCCCAGGCTCTATGCTGTACATTCATACATACATTAGAAAGCCAGTCGTGTTTGTACACAGATATATTCGTATTAATCTTTTCAATATTTCTTGTTCGTTCGATAATCTTTTCCATTTCGTTAAGTAATTTGATAAATTTATGATATCTCTGAGAAAAAAGGATTTCTTACTTGTAATAGAAGTAGTTATTTAAATTGAAAACAGTTTTCTTATAACTTTACTTACTGCAATCAATTTTTCTTACTATCTTTGCCATATTTAGTGGTAAAATATAAAATAATTAGCTATATCAATTGTGTCGATATTGCAGTTTTGTATCGCCTAATTATGTAGCTATAGTAATATTGTACATTTAAGCATATATATGAATTTCATAATCATTTATTAAGCTATTTGAAAAATATTTCGCATGTTATGATTTTCGAAGACATTGTCTGTTATTTATAGCTTTGTATTTAAATCTTATATTTATTTAATGTAGTATTATATTTAATATTGTTGTTAACAGGACAAATCAGCCTCCAAAGGTTTTCCAAAAACGCGTCATCCACGTTCTGGTAAGAAAGTTACAGATAATCATCTTAGCAGCAAAGGTGATCCAAATCAGTACGAAAATGTAAGTATTTCTTATAAATTGTTTTAATTTTTTTCACTGTCGTCTAAAAAGTCACACGTGACTGTTCATCTTAAAAGAAGATGCTTTTCCAGTTTGGTTAAGTTTCGAAATTCAGTTATTGAATAGTCGATATAAAATTGACATGTAACTATTGAAATGGTAAACAGTGTATTATCATTCTGGTCAATTGGTCTAGTAGATTAGGGTTGCTTTGTATCGCTTCATTTCATAACTAAAACAAAACATTGCATCAGGTTTATTTAATTCATGTGTGATGAAATCCAAAATCTGACAGCCCCGACCGTGCTGCTACCTTGACGTGGTGGTCGGGCTTGCCTATCGTGGATGACTCAATCGGGATATACTGGCTGGAACAATCGTTCCTCTAGGTCCTACCATGCCAGACAGGTCGGTTGAAGAGCGGTGAGACCAAAAGCAGCAAATATAAGGTCCGAGGACGAAGTCGTACTGCCGGCTGTACAGAGGTGTGACGGCAGTATGGTGTTTTCCTCAGACAACCAGCATAGCAGCAATTCTGCCTTCCCACAAAGGAAGGGCGGGGTTAGAAAAGGTCGACCCTAAAAATGCACACCTCACCTTACTCCACGAATTTCCGTCTCCAGCAGTAAGGCCTCAACAAGTACAGAGCTACAACAACAACGAAAACCTCTCTCAAAAAGGCCGTGTGTGACCGGCCTCAAGCAGTTGTTCCTTGACCACTGCGGTCACGCTCCCAGGTCTTTCAGGCCAACCCTAACCCATTTCATTTTCCAGGTACATCAAGAAGAACCCCCCTACAGCGTGGGCAACTGGAAAGAGATAACCGCCCTCATACTGCTAATAACACGCAAGATCACTGCCATTTTAATCAAACTCCTTCTTCTATTCCTAATATATATCCTGTCCCCACCTTCAAGCCTAAATCCTTATCTTCAACTTCCTCCTGTGTCATTAGTGCTAACAATTTCGGCCCACGAAATAACGTCTCAACTATACTAAGACCACGCTCCAAACTTCACATTGGTGCATTCAATGTACGAACCCTGTGTCAAATAGGGCAACAAGCCTCCCTAGCTAGGACATTAAAATCCCGTGCCATTGATGTATGTTGTGTCTCCGAAACACGCATACAGGATCCTAGCGTGGTCATTCACTTGACCTCACCTAGTCAGAGTGAACAACCTTCGCGATACACTCTTCGTTTATCTGGCGATTCAACAGCAACTTCTCGTGGGCTCATCGGTGTAGGTATTGCGTTAAGTATGAAAGCGAAACAGGCGCTTCTTGAGTGGATTCCTGTCGACAGCCGCCTGTGTGACGTCCGACTAAATAATTCAGTAAGAACTCGGAAAGATAGGGACACACGCCGTTGTCTTTTCGTTGTTTCTGCCTACGCTCTCACCGACTGCAGGCTGAATGAAGTGAAAAATGACGTTTATAGAAAACTTTCTCAACTACTTCAAAGGACCAAACACTCAGATTTGGTAATCTTGGCTGGTGATTTTAACGCCCAAATAGGTAGCTTGAACTAATCTGAAAGACATTTAAGTGGATGCTTTAGTGTTCCAGCTCTGAGAACAGATAACGGCGATCGTCTGCTGCAGCTTTGCTCAGATAATCGGTTATTTCTAGCCAACACGAACTTTAAGCATAAGGACCGACATCGTGTAACATGGCGACCTCCTGGCACTACTCAACAGTGGACTCAAATAGACCATATCGCGATCAGTCACCGTTGGAGAGGCTGGATAGAAGACTGCCGATCTTTCTGGAGTACATGTTTGGACTCCGACTACGCTCTAGTGAGAACACGCGTTTGCTTGCGTCTTACCTGGCGAAGAAAAACTACCACAGGAAAACCTGTTAGCATTCAGTTTAGTAATGAAACAGTCAAGATTAAATTCCGGGAACAACTGAGGAATCACTTAGACAATTATAAAGATGCGACCCGACTAGATACTGCTTGGCAAGATGTTCAAGCAACTGTGGCATCTACAATGATATCTATCAAGGACTTAAATCAACATGTCAAGAAAAATCAATGGATCTCAATGGTTTCTGTTGATTTAATAGACTCCCGAAGACTTATCCCATCGGGCTCCGAACACAATGATGAGCGACGTGTAATCAGGCATAAACTGACGAAAAGTCTTCGAAACGACCGTGAGTAGTGGTGGGTAACGAAAGCAAAGGAAATGGAAAAGGCAGTGGCGATAGGTAACACTAGACAACTTTTCAAGTTGATAAAAGAAACCGGGGTTAAAAAAAATCCAGCGTTAGTGAGACGATTTCCGAAAAAGATGGAACGCTTATTAGCTCTCAGTCTAGACGTTTAGAACGATGGGCTAAACACTTCAAGGAACAGTTTAGTTGGCCTTCAGCTGCTCTAAAACTTCCCATTATTTCGAGACAGCCAGAATGGAAAGTTGGCTTAGGTCCCCGACTCTTGTCGAAGTCGAAAAAGGTATAGCCAATCTAAGGCGAGTCAAAGCAGCGGGTCCAGACGGATTATCCCCAGAGGTGTTTAAGGATGGTGGTCCCAAATTGACTACCAGACTGACTGATATTTTGACTAAGGTTTGGGAACTTGACATAATTCCGTCTGACTGATGTCGATCTTTAATTATCCCAGTATATAAAACAGGGTCAAAATCGTCCTGCAATAACCATAGAGGGATTAGTTTGACTCATATAGTGTCTGAAATACTAGTTTCTATAATTATCATCAGACGCTTAACTGCAACTCGTGATCTACAAATACGAGAAAATCAGGCTGGTTTCAGACCTGGTCGCGGTTGTATAGACCAGATATTCACCGTTCGTCAGATTTTAGAACACAGACATACTTTTTCAGCGCTCGACAATAGTGGTTTTCCTTGACTTGAAGGCGGCATTTGACTCCGTAGACCGTGAAGTTCTTTGGTAATGTCTTTCATTGCAAGGCGTACCCCAAAAGTACATAAATATTGTTAAGATTCTTTACTCAAACAACATTAGTTGTGTCAGAGCATATGGCGAACTGTCATCTGAACTTGTAACCTCAAGTGGTGTCTGTCAAGACTGCCCACTTTCCCCATTTTTATTTAATTTCATAGTCGACATACTGTTGGAAATTACACTCTCATCGTCTGACTTTTCAGGAGTTGGTTTCCTACCAGGAAATCCACTTATTGACTTAGAATATGCTGACGATATAGTCCTGTTTGGCCAAGACGCTGATACGATTCAGAAGCTTTTAACAGCAATAAGCTCGAATGCAAGCATTTTCGGAATGCGTTTCTCCCCCTCTAAATGCAAACTATTGCTCCAGGACTGGTTTTCGTCAACCCCTGAACTAAAGATAGTGAAGTAGTTGAGCACGTCGACCACTTCACTTATCTTGTAAGTCTGATTAGCCCTAATGGGTTAAATCTCAGTACGAATTCACAAAGCTCGTTTGGCTTTTGCCAACGTACGTCACCTATGGCGTAGAAGAGATATTCATCTCTCAACGAAAGGAAGAGTGTACTGCGCAACAGTTCGTTCTGTCTTACTGTACGGGTGTGAGACGTGGCCATTAAGGGTAGATGACACTCGAAGGTTATTAGTTTTTGACCATCGACGTCTACGAGACATCGCTCGCGTTAGCTGGGATCACCGAGTAAGTAATAACGAGGTTAGACGACGGGTGTTAGGCAAATGTGGTAAATCAGTCGATGAGGTTGTGAATCTTTATCGATTGAGGTGGTTGGGACATGTGTTGCATATGCCAAACCACCGTCTTCCTCGACGCACAATGCTGGCTGATATAGGAATAGGATGGAAGAGAGTTAGAGGTGGCCAAACTAAAACATGGCATCAGTCCATGAAGTCACTGACTGCCGGTTTGAGTCGTGTCGTTAGCTGCAGACTACCTAGATGAGGTCCCCGCGATTACCGTAACCAGTGGCTAGAAACACTGAGTGACATGGCCCAGAATCGGTCACAATGGCGCAGATGTATTCACTCATTGTCCTCCCTCAAATAATGAGCTTTAAATTATTCCATTACTTTCTTTCAACGCCTCCTGAACCATATTCTATATGTTCACATTCTTTGTTACTATTATTATTTTATTTTATAGAAGTGATTTCTACTAGTGGTGGTGGTGTTAATCTTGTGGTGTCATGGTGGAATGGTAACTTGAACCGATGCACACATGTGATAGGTTCTATGTTGATTGTACATACATACAAACTCTAACAGCACTAAAGATCACTATATTCACACTCAAATCCCTTCTAATATTTCTCTTACTTTCACCAACAACTTTTGTCCTTTTCCCACTACTCCAGAACATGCTAATAATTCAAGTTCCTGAAATGCTATTCCGGGTTTCCAGAAGTCACGCTATAAACTTCATGTTGGGACTTTTACTGTGCAAACACTCAAATCGGTCAGTAAACTTCGTTAACTAAAAATCTCGAATCTCTTGCGATTGATGTATTCTGTGTCTCCAAAACACCCATGTAGGACCCCAGCGTGGTCATTCACTTCACCTAGTCAATATAGAGAAACAACACGACTTACTCTTCGCCTATTTGGAGACCCGACAGCAGGTTCTTGTAACCCGATGGTGTAGAATTAACTCTATGTCTGAGAACCGAACAAGCACTTCTTGAATGGATCCCTGGTGACAGTCGTTTTTGTGCTGTCTGTCCATATTGTGTACATTAAGAACTCAAAAAGATAGGGACACACCGATACCTTTTCATAGTTTCTGTCTGTACCTCCACTGAATATTCGACTCTTGGCGTCATGGCTCAGAACTGGTCACGTTGACGTCAGTTTATTCACTTTTTGTATTTTTCCAGACTTTCAATTCTTACATTCTTTAGTACACAGGTTTCCTTCGTTTCTTTCTGTAGAATTATATTGTCGGACTGATCGTGTAAATTTGATTTCGTTGTGTTAATGTGGTTTGGGAACTGGGACCCATTTACTAATGTTTCAGGTTCTACGTTGTTTGCTGCAAACTGACTGCTTATACTTTTGCGATATTCTTAATCCTAATTTTTTCAAACTATGTTGCTACTTCATCGCAACTCCTTTTTTAGTTTTTTCCAGTCATACTAATGTTTATTCATTACTTATTTATTTTTGTAAACACCAGTTTAGTACAAACTGGCTCCAATATACCTCAATATGATGATCTCATTTGGGTTCACATCACTGTTCTCGATCACAATGTCTTGCGGTAGCGGTATGTACATACATACATGCATACGTACATGTGCATCGGTCCAAGTTGCCATACCTCAAAAGCATATCAAGTTACTGTAGGGATAGTAATAACGAAAGCAAAAATAAGTGGGCATATTGAATATAGTCCAGGGAAAAAATTGGCCATTCAGCTAGTCACTCAGTCGCAACGAAGAACTTGGTACATGCAAACATCAGTTCAAGTTTCCATGTCTCAATTCGCGAATAGTGATTGAATTGTTGGACCAAATCCCAGAATTGTGGAGGTAGAAACAGAGTTAGTATTAATGGAAACGTTTAGATATTGATGATACGAATTAAGAAAATATAATTCAGTGAGAGGGAAATTCGGTAAATTCTGAAGCTTAGAATTTTTAGGAAGACCAGGGATAGATGCACCTGTACCACTACGAAAGATATTTTAGCCATGTCGCCAAAAGTCTCTAACCATTTGTTATAATCATCACGCAAACTCAAACCAGTCAGCCTGAACTTATTAACATAGCTCAGCCCAGTTGTCAATGACTTCATGAACTGGTGCCATGTTTTGGTTTGTCCGCCCCTAGCTTTCCTCCAGCCTACTGCCACACCAGACAGTATTGTTCGTCGAGGTGGGCGGTGGTTTGGAATGCGTAACACATGTCCTAACCGCCTCAGCTGATGGAGATTCACCACTTCATCAGTCGATTTACCATACTCACCTAGTACTCTATTATTATTAACCCACGTGTTGCTTACTTGGTGGTCCCAGAAAACACGAGCAATGCTTCGAAGACATCTGTGATCGAATACTAGGAACCTACGAGTATCCTCTATCTTTAATGGTCATGTTTCACATCTTTTAAGTAAAACTGGTCAGTAGACGAATGTCTCGCCTACGCCACAAGTGACACAAATTGACAAAAGCCAATCGAGCCCTCTGTATATGAGCTGAGGCCTGATTCGACACCATATCATCAAGGCTGATGAGACTTCTAAAACGAGTGAAGTGTTCAGCACGCCCAACTACTTCGCTCCCTATCACTAACTTCGGTGCGACACAATCTAATCCTAAAGGAACGTTTTGCATTTGGATGAGGAGAATCGCATCCTAAACATGCACACATTGATGCTTAAGGCGGTCAAAAGACTTTACATTTTGTCAGAATCTTCACCTAATAGAACTGTCTGCATATTCTAAGTCAACAAGTTTTTTTCCTAGATGAAGGTCAACCCCGGAGAAGTCAGACGATGGCAATGCTAACTCTGGAAGTATGCCAATGATGAAATTAAATAAAAATGGGGAAGACAGGTCACCTTGGCAAGCACCACTTGAAGTGATTAATTCCATCGACAATCCGGAATAAGCCCTGACTCAGCATGTGGTGTTCGAATAGAGAGCTTGTATAAGGTTAATGTACTTGACTGATGCACCTTCCAATGATATATATTGTCACATAACCTGACGATCGATAGAGTCAAACGACGCCTTAGGGTCAGTGAATACAATTTTTGTTGGGCGTCTAAAAGTGTGCTTACGTTCCAGAATCTGCTGAGGTGTGAATATTTGGTGTATACAACCACGCCTAGGTCTGAAACCACCTTGGTTCTCTCGAGTTTGCTCTTCACGAGCTTTCGTCTGACGTCCAAGTATTATTGAGGCCAATATTTCGGACACTATATTCGATAATTGTCACATTAGGGTCGGATTTGACCTCGAACAAGAGGATCTCGCGTGCTGTTAAAGGTATGAGGGTGGTTGTCACTTCCTGGCTGCCAACACCACTTCTTCAAGTACTTGAAAAGAAAGCTGGGTTTGTTGTGGTCTTCGTGACCTTGGGATGTGATTGCAGTGCCGAAGGTACAGCTGCTTAACACCGGTTACACACGATCTTGTTATGGGGTGCGGTTTTGAAATGTTATCTAAGCTCTTTACAAAACCTTACCTCCGGAGACGGAACTTTTTGCACTAGGGTCTGTTGTAATATTTTAGGGTAGACCTTTTGGAACGCCACCCTTCCTTTGTGGGAAGGCAGCATCGCTGAAGTTGCTGGTTATCCAAGGAAAACACCTTATTGCTGTCACACCCCACTACGACCAGTAGTACAACTTCGCCTACAGATCTTAGGTTGCTGCCTTTAGTCTTATAGCTCTACAATAGACCTGCTTGACATGGTAAGACGTAGAGTAACATACGTCCCAGCCGATATATCTTGATTGGGTCACCACGATAGGCAACCTCGACTACCATATCAAGTTTGCAGCCACTATAGTGAGTAAAAGTTTGTGCGTTGAATGCAAGCTATGAAATATTTTTCTGCTCACTATTAGATGAGGACAAATAGTGGATACACCTGCGCCATTGTGACCGATTCTGGCCCATTTTACCGAAAGTTTCCAACCACTGGCTACGAGATCTGCGAAGACCCCAACCTGGTGGTCTGTATCTACTGACACGACTTAAACCTGCAGTCAGCAATTTCATTGACTGATGCCATATTATGGCTTGGTCACCCCTATCATTCCCCCATCCTACTCCTATATCAATCAGCCTCGTACATCGTGGTAGACCATGACTCGTCATTTGTGACACATATCCCAGCCACCTTATTCGATAAAGGTTTACTGTCTCATCGATTAATTTACCAACTTTTCCTAATACCCGTCGTCTCACCTCGTTATTGCTGAGTCGGTGATCCTATCTAACTTGGCCTAACACATATTTGTAACAGGCTTTACATTGATAATGTTTGATTGATTCTCGTTTTGTAGATTGTTGACTTGATTTGTAATCCTAGTGATGGGAAATTATTGGAAACCTAATTTATGTCTTTACTGTCCATTACTGATCATTTCTAGTTTTTAAAAGAAACGCAAATTGCGTTTTCAATGCGGTTACTAGAATGTAAAAATAAATTATGATTAATTATGCATACATTTTAATTTATTCCCAATATATGGTGATATTTCAGTTGGTTTCATTAGCTATGACTAGACTTAATGGTTTCATACTATCACTATGTTCTACTAACTATCACGAGGTTATTATTTACACAAACTTCCGTTGTGATAAGAAGTAACATATTTGAAATTTTTTTTATCAGATTCCTACACCGTTATCTAACGTTTGTAAATGCTTTTTTTCTTGATTCTCATATCTTAGGCAAATATATCTTTAAAAACATTTCCTGATGCTATCAGTCTTGCTAGTTCATCAGAATCTCTAAATGACAATTATAATGATGATGATAACGCTCAAGTCTTACTATCTGAATCATTAAATCATGATCATAAATCTCCTAAACCTACTGATTCTAATTTTTATTCCTCAGTCTATCCACATAATGTAATAAAGTCCAGTGATATGAATTCGATAACAACTAATAATGGTGATCATATCCCTATTGGACCTATTGCCAAGTTAGTATATGTTCTTATTCATTCTTGTTGATGTGCTTATAATAGTATTTATAGTGTTATGTCTAACGGGCAAATAATGAAGTCTTGAGACTAAATGCTCCATCTCCTCTTAATGTTACTTCATTGCTAAATGTTATGGACTCTTCTCGTTTGTATAAATTCAAGGAACAATTGAAGACATACTTAGGCACATATAAAAGCTAGGCTCACACGGATCTATATTGACAAGATATCCAATCAGCTACAGAAACAGCGGTAACATTTGTTCGTCACTTCAAACTAAATTTTTGGAAAAATCAGTGAGTTACAGCGATGTCTATTGGATTGATGGACTCTCGTAAATTTACCCCGTCAACCTCTCAACATGGGGCAAGTTAACTCATCTAGGCTAACAAAAAGTCTACGGAGCAGTGGTAGGCAGCGAAAGCAGAATATATGGCAGCATCCATTGGAAACACTGGACAACTTTCGAGGCTAATAAGAGGAACTGGGATTAAAAAGTGTTAGTGGAACTATCTCTGTAAAAAAAAACAGAACTTCTATCTTGTCTCAGCCTAGAGGTTTAGAACGATGGCCGGAACGCTTTAACGTGCAGTTCAATTGACTTTCAGCTGCTTTACAGAACATCAACATATTTTTGGCGTCCGACAATAGTGTTTTTCTTGACTTGAAGGCAGCATTTGACCCTTTTAATCGAGAGGTTTCATGACGATGTCAGTCATTGAAAGGCGAACCTCAGAAGTACATAGACACTATGAAGGCTGTTTACTCGAGCACTATTAGTCGAGTAAGAGCATATGACAAACTGTCATCTGAACTTGAAGCTCTCACTGGTGTCTGTCAAGGTTGGCCAATGTTCCCATTTTTGTCTAATTTTATTACAGATTTGCTGCTGGGAATATCTCTCACGTCGTTTGAATCCTCAGAAATTGATTCCCTATCATGTGATCAACTGACTGAATGACTTACAACCCAGGGATGACATAGTCCTGTTGGGTGAAGACGCTGACAAAAAATACAGTCTATTGGTAACAATCATGTTCAATATGCACTTCTCCTCTTCTAAATGCAAATTGTTTTTGTAGGATTGATCTGTATCGACGTCTGGAGTAAAGATGAGGAGTGAAGTAGTTGAGCGCGTCGACCACTTTTCCTATCTTGAAACCCTGATCAGGCCGAATTGGTTGGTGTCTGATGAAATCTCGCCACGGATTCTATTACCTTGTCTGGCTTTTGTCAACTTACGCCAACTATGGCGTAGGTGAGATATTCGTCTATCAATTGATGGACGATTATACTGAGTAGAGGTCTGTTTGATCTTACTGCATGGATCTGAAAGGCGGCTGTTAAAAGTTAATGACATTCGAAGGTTATTGGTATTTGATCATCGATGTCTCCTGAATATCGCTGGCACTCGTTGGGATTACCTGTTAAATAAGAATGGGGTTAGCTTCAAGGTATTGGGGAGAGATGGTAGATCAGTTGACAAGGTCGTGAATCTTCATCAAGTGAAGTGGTTGGAACATGTGTCACATATGCTTAACTACCACCAAGAACGACGCGCGATGCTGACTAATATTGAATTAGGAAGGAAGAAAGCTAGGGGTGACCAAATCAAAACATGGCACCAGTCCATGAAGTCAGTGGTTACTGGTCTGAATCGTGTTGGTAGATACAAACTACCTGGTTAGGATTCATGCGCATGCCGTAACCAATGTTTGGAGACTGGTTGACATGGCTCAGAATTGATCATAGCTCCTCAGGCACTTTCACCCATTGTCTTCCCTTAAATCACAAGCTTAAAATTAATTTATACGTTTGTTTCGACAAACGAATTCTTTCCTCATAAATCATATTCCTCTATATCGGCACCTTGATATATATATATATATATATATATATATATATATATAATATTAGGTAGATAAATAATTATGATTCTCAACTTACTTTCCGATAGTTGGTGTGACTGTTAGTAGTCGATTTTGATTAAGTTTTAAGATAATTAACTTGTTTAAATCACCTTTAAAAATGGAAATAACGAGAACGAGACGAGAAAAGTTATGAATAACATTAAAACATATAAATGTATTTATTATGACACTTATGAAACTGTGATACGTATATACAAATCGAAGAAGCAACTTTGAATATATTTTATCTTCACCAAATACACACCAAATTTTGTTCAATTGTACTCGTATCTATCATAAAAATTTTCCCCATATTAACCATATCCCTATCAAGTTACAATCTGAGTCGGATATACTACAAATGGTTGCTGACTTCAAAGTGATATATCCAGCATCTTGAAAAAACATTCCACTCGATAACCCTTGGAATGGTGTTCTCCATCTGACCTATACTTATCGACGGATCAATGGATAAACGCTAACATTTTACTACTCTGATGTGTATTTATCAATTCATCTCTTCTAGTGGGGGGTGGGGTAAGCTGTATTGGTCACTAAATAAGAAACAGGAACACTACTTCATTAATGGTTAAAGAAGGGGTTAAGTTTAACAAGTTTATGTGCCTGGTGTAGAGCCACACTCTGTGTGAAGGCTATTAATACTACGCAGTTCTTTCTTCTTGTATCATTTTTTCTACATTTCTGTACTTTACTACTTACTGCTGCTACTTGTATTCTTCTTTCTGTGCTCGTAGTGTGACAACTTTAACCGTTGTACAAATATGCCTGGTTTTACGTTGTCCATTATCGACTAGCAAATATATTTTAGAAGTGCTTATATGTTTCCATTGATTTTTTTGTTAGATGATGTTGACCCATCTCTTGTTGTGTAAACATTCTGAGCGTGTTACCTTGATATTGCATTTGCTAATAAATGTGATTAAAGTTTTGTTTCTTCTGCAAATGATATTCAAAGTGATTAGTTCATTCTCTCTGAGATTCGTTTGCTTTTTGTATCTGCATTCTGGTATTGGTGTTCACCATGAGACTCGAACGCAGATGTCTTTTTCATATCCGAACAACAGGCAGAGTCAAACGCTTCTAAATTATACATTTGTACCTTGTTTCATTTGTGTGATTATCTGTACTTAGTATGCTGTGTTTAATTTGAAATAATTTCTCTCACTTTTGGGTGTAATTACCAATTATGGAATTCAGATACATCTTGCTGGTGAATCTGCCATAGCCCTGTTTATAGTTTTTCTTCACCTGTTTTCCTTTACATACATTCCCTTTGTTTTTTGGTTAATAATATTTTCTGTTTGTAGACCACGCAGTAAATCTCAAAACATCACAGAAGCATTTGACAAAAAGCCTTCTCCATCTTCGCCTAATTTTTTAAATGAAGGTACGACGTCAAAATTGTCAATAGGAATAGGTAGGCCTAAACTTCCTATTGATAGTGTGATTAGAACTGCTTCTGAAGAAGATACTTCTGATGGTCATTCCAATCGTGCATCTCCAGTGAAAAAGTTCTCCGATACTTTGGATGTACGAGGAAACCCTGATGATGATGCTTATAGTAGTGGTGGTGTAAGTCGTCTGTTTATTTGTTTAATTTTGTCAAATATTTCGTAAAATCGACCACTCATTTTACGCTGTATTTACTCACATTAAGTTGTATCTTTTTATAGTCCTACAACACGACCGTTGCTATCATCCGGTAGCCAGATTGCCTTGTCATGACGATCCAATTTAGCTATAACAATAAAATTTGTTTCTGGATGTTTTTCCACTTCATGCAGCTGAAATGGATTTTGATTAGACTAAATACGGTAAATTTAAAATCTGAGGACGAAGCCATGTCCAACCATTGATGTGGTGGTAAGGCTAGCCTCTTGAGATGACCCTGGCTGGAATATTCGTTTCTTAGGGTCCTACCATGTCAAGCAGGTCAGTTGAAGAGTGATTAGACTAAAAGCAATAGGATTTGTCAGTAATCTTAAATGAACACGGTTTCAACGTCTAGTGTTTGCTCTTCTTCTGCTTCTACTTTGTAAGGACAGTAAGTTGGACTTCCATAGCAGAGGCTAGAAACATGTGGGGCAGTAGGACATAATTTGATGATGAGAATGCAATCTTCCCTTACTCCTGGGTGTACCGTACACAGTAAGAGAGATTTCAATGAAATGCTTTGACTGTTCCAATGAAATGCATAATTATTTATATTTTCATACAAGCCATAAATAATTTTCATACTGTTTTAACAATGTCTATCACAGGCACGTGTAATCTTTTAACAGTTTTTTACGTAGATTTTTCATTTTCTATAGATATGTTTATTGTGTAATGAATCGATGTAAATTCATATTTTCAAATGCACCTTGAATGTATTCATATGCCCTTTAACATACTACTATATTTTAATGTTATAAACGTATAATATTATCGAAAAATTATGAAAATAAGAGCCTGGGATACACTTGGGTCTAATACCGACCCCAATATCGGACAAAAGAGGAGGGTGGGGCATGGGGTTAATAACTATATCCCGTAAAAAAACAACATTTCTAAAAAACGTTAACCAGCAAAATACCATTTTAACTCAATCCTGGCAGTTGGAAGGTCTTCATTTCGAAGAGTTATGATGCCTCATGGTGAAAGCTGAGTTACTTTGGTAACCACGAGACTTATGCCACTTCTTACAACCAGAGCAACAATTAATATAGGTACATGGAATGTTCACACGATGTGGGAGACAGGAAGAAGCATAAAAATAACTGAGGAAATGAGCACATACAACCCGAAGATACTTGGAATAAGTGAGACGCATTGGTTACAAGCTTGACAACACAGATTATTCGCAGGAGAAGTTCTGTTATATTTCGATCACGAAGAAGAAAATGCTTGGCACACACAAGGAGTAACACTATTGCGATCCCAAGTAGCATGAAAAGCACTTATAGGATGGAGACCTCATGGACCTGAGATTATTAGAGCACCCTTCAAGACAAAGAAGGAAAGGATTACAATGAATGTCATCTAATGCTATTCAACTACCAACGACAGCCATGAAGACGATATAGACCAGTTCTGTGATAGGGTCTGCAGTCAATCATTGAGAACTGTCCAGCTGCGTCAATTGAGCACATAATATTTTGTTAGACTATTCAATCAGTTATTTTTTATTTTATTTCACTTTATTTAAGTATTTTTCATCCCCACGTTGAATGATATAGGCCAGCAAATTTGAAATTTATTAGGAGATTAAAATGCACGGTTACACTACAGTAAATTGTACTGAAGTTGATTGAAATTAGGTATGACAGTGGCTTGCTAAAACATTCAGGTTCCTTATTTTTCATCTGTGTAAATATTATAATTGCCTACACTAATTCGAATTTGTTTAAGCTTAATAATTAAAAAGGCTAGTCATTGTAAGCACTGACAATAAAAAGGCATACAAGTTATCATGAGACTAAACGCTAGAAAATGTGTTGTTCGAGATTAAGCTTGTTTTCTGGGTATGTATTCACGCACGCTTTAATTTAACCAAATTATAGTTTTATTCTGTTGCTCAAACCGAACTAAGTGGAGTGTGATTTCAACTTGCAACAGTAGGAGTAAACCAAACTCACCTAGCTCTACATATATCTTGAGAGCAAATATTCTGCTTTATCATCTTCGCTTTTTTACCAGTGGATACTTCCTCTTTATTGAGTAGCCTAAAGCAGATTGCAGGTAGATAATATGATTAAATAATACTCGAATTGATTCTATTTGTCGATGACATTATGATATGCCCAACTTTTATTACTAGATAGATTGACCTTCGGAAAAATAAAATCCCTTTTTTTCATTCATCATACTCAATACTATTGTTGTTATTCCTTATTGATTATGTTCACATATCACTCCACGTAACTCATCTTTTAAAAACTGACCAACTACTGTCTTTGTCGATGAGCACTGTTGGTTGAAGTCAGTGTTAGTCGACACCGGCCAAACTAAAATATGGCAATCCATGATGTCAATAACTGGTAGTCTTTGTCATGTTGGTTGTTTCAGACTACATACTAACCTTGTTCAACTGACATTAGAATTGCTATCTAAGGAACAAATTCTAGTTAAGAAAAGCCCTATAAATTTGTGTTGACTTTGAAGTTTCCTATTCTACTCTATCGTTTTCTGGCTACAGTAGTTTTCAACACGTAAATTATAACTAAGTGATAAGTATATCATGCAAATGACCTAATTTTACAATACCAATGAATATCTGTTCACATTGATCATGTTTAATCAAAACTGTGTTACAACTAGTTCCGAAGATTTGTTATTATCGTTGTTTTAATAGCAAAAACATGCATATTCACAATTTTCACAAGTTCAGATCTGACTCATTATTATCTCTAACATATGACTTAATTTTTCATTTTTGAATTGATCAGTGTGTAAAAAGCTACATCAATCACATTGAAGTAAATAAATATGCATATGTATGGCAGTAAGACGCAATTTGGTGATTATATTGAATTACTAATATTCGTTTATAGTTAAGTGTTCGAAATAATTACCAGTAATTGAAGGACTATTGAGTACATTATCTTTTAGATCTGTTATGTTATGAGACAAACGCGTATGTTCTTATTGGCTTAGTACGGTCCACGATACGATGCAGCTAAATTATCTAGGGTACCCGGATTCTATGTCTGATTCCCTCGATAGTCGACACGGTTAATGCGAATCGTTATCTCCGATACTTGTACTTCAATCGGATACCACGATTTGTTCCTTCCCAACCCACACCTACTCCAAAAGACTAGACTTGTAAGAAGATCATATTGTGGAGCCAAACACGAGACGAGACTAGCAAATAACGTTTACATACTTCACATTTGGAAATGAATTAATTTATGAAAGTTTACAAATCAATCTTACGAAAACAATCAATACAATGCCTTTCGCTTGATTAAATTAACGATTGTATTTTTAGGGATTTTGAACCCTCAACATTATCATACTATTCTATCAAAGATTTGCATTATCGAGGTGTCGATATTCAGGACTGAATTTTGATCAGTGTCTGTAAGCACTCACTAGAGATCCAGGACCACTCAGCTTCTTTACAAGAGCTTTGAGCCAGCGTTTTACACTTTTAAACCTAGTCGCCTCGCGATATATTGCGCGATCTCATCTAATCTCATTGATATGTTACTGCCTCACACCCACCATAGTTGTTTCGTGGTTCTAACTAACTTCGATGCATTATGCGTAATTAAAAGCTAAGTCTCCACAACACTCAATAATATAAGTAATAATAATAACAACAATAATCTGTTTTCGTTTTATCTTTACGTAGTAGAGCTAGTTTTCCTTAATATTCAATGAATAAAACTGACCGTCTACAAATTTATACCAAACCCTTTTTTGTAATTGCTTCAGTTTACTTTTATTGCATTCATCTTTTTACTTTTGATGAGAAACGTTAGTGTATTCGAGGTAAAATTATCAATCATATCCCAATAAATTCGTCCTTCTTATTCTACTACTCCTTATTACCTGTAATTTTATTGCATCTCCATTGGTTCGTCATTGCACTTATTGCATTATTTTATTATGTACGCTTTTATTAATGTAATTATCACGAATACTATCTTATTGCATTATAGGAAGAGATTTACGTCATTTCTCGACGAGTTGGGTTCACTGATGACGTGGAAGACAATGAAGAGAAGTCGAATCAGAAGCTTATCCGTCGTGATACACCACACTACACAAAACGTGCTCGAATCCAGTCAAAGACAGCTGATGGAGGCAAGTGCTATGATATTTCTCAGTTTCTCCTAAATACCAACCCCAGGTATGCTATTGAAGCTCCGTTAAGCGTCTGTCTTATCATGCAAAGTGGCCCCAGGGTAGTCAGTAGGAAACTCTTGACCTTGTCAGTAAGGTGTACCTGGAGTTTTGATGGAACTAGAGCTTTTTAGCGAATTATGTCACATCTGACATAGGGATGGCCGATATTAAGTAATCTGTTATCCGCAGCACTATGTCTTATAGCTAGCACCCAGCCTTGCCTTAATCTGTTGCTCAAACACAATAATCCGATCGATTATCAACAATCCATCTAGGCATTCACACGCATGTAATATAGCAACAACAATAAGCCAATAAAATACAAGATATATATATATATATATATATATATATATATATATATATATATATAAGACCTGGTCTTTGTCTTATATGTCCGTCACACGATATTGACCAATCCACATGTCTTCTTCCAGGCATGTCACCTCCCTTCTTTAGTGTTAGACTTGGTTTTCGGATCAATTTGCAATAGTCCTCTGTCTACGCAGCCTACGCGGTCTACACTTCACTTTTAAATTCAACTTCGATTTTCCCAGTTTCGCAGTCCTCGACCGTTACCGCTAAACTTTTCTGATCGAAACTGAAACTTTTTGGGGGTGTGATATCTACATTGATTGACCACTGAATAATAACCAACATAGAGCCTGTTCAGTCACTTAAAGTAGCAACCACATTCCAATCCAGTCTATGGAATTTAATCGGCACTTTAGAAAACTAGAGAAAACACATCAGTTACTACTCAGCGTAAATTTTTACCATTTATTTACATTTCCCTTCTCATGATGTTTTTTGTTGATTTGTTTTAATCACTGAAAGGTAATCAGTAGATTCAATATAATTCATGCTTTGACCAAAACACATTAAGATTTTTAGTGAGTCGTGCATTTCTCAATATATTGAGATAACTCTTCATATTGTTGAAGGTTTTCATCGTAAACATATTTTTGCCAATATGTATTCTTGTGTTCAACTCTCGTATACAGGATAATTGATGCTAAACCCATACTTAGAAACATTCTACGGGTGGTCGATTAAAAATTTTGAACCGATGTGCTGTTTTTTTTTGTTGTTTATTGAAGTATCTGACAATTGTACTATATGATTTTCAACAAATTACATTAATGTGTTGGACTTTACTTCTGAAACCAATAGTATAAACTAATTCTACGTCTTGATTTGTTCACCGTTGTTCATTCTCTTACCTTGTCAGTATGGTGTCCTGAGATAAACAGTGCTGTGCTGTGCATTTGTGTATAATGTTACTCAATTACAACACTAATTTTAAAACACTCGATTGACACCACGTCTATCCTGTGGACTGAACACTTAATGAACTCGATTGTGTTAACATTATTATAAAAAAAACTGCCATATTTTTAGTGTTTATCTATTCTCGTTTTCGTTGCTAATACATTATCGCGACTCCTTGGTCATTGTTTTTGTAATTTACGTCTTGGCGTATTGATATGGCAACATAATTTGAGGTAACATACATTTGTAACTTACTGCGTTTACTATCACTAACATATGTAATTTACCTTCATAGTACCTAACATCACTATATATTTAAGTTTTAAAAGTGATTTTTTGACGAATTTTCACCTTAACATTGTGTTACCTGATAAAAGCTCATCATCTAAACGAAATTAGATCTTATAGTTCGTTGCACAATAAATAAAATATTTCTAAATTCTATGTAGCAATCTTATTTTATTCGTTATGCATTCAATATCAGCAGTAATGTATAAATTAATTTTATGTCAACCATTGCTTATTCTTTAAGTTGGATTGTGACTGGAAATTCTTTTATGTAAAGAGTACTTTGTGTATTTATTATCACTTATTGTGTTAGTCAGTCTGTTATAAACAACATGCAGCCTTGCACAATTGTACATTTGTTCAAGTTGCTGTACTGCGTTAACATAACATGACGAAATTAATAAAATGAGTAACCAAGATGTTGAAATAGCGTAGTAACGATGATGAAAAGAAAGGCTTAAAATTGAAAGTATATTCAGATAGGTAGGAGTGTAAAGGTACTATAGTAAGTAATACTACGCATCATTTACGTATTTAGTGATTAGTATTTTATAGGCTATTTCAAATTAGAAGCACTTTGTTCCTTTAATAGATTTTTGGATGAATTATTCACCTCTTCCTTATTTTCTCACTTTTTTATACTTTGTGCAATTTCACCGTAAAGTGGATAGCGAAGAGGCAGTGTTAAAAATACTGGAAAAGTATCGAGAGTCTGTTTCACCGAATCCTGATTTAAATCCAGCTGATGTAAGTATTGTATACTTTATATATATTCGTATATTTGTTATGTTTTCTGTGTATTTACTTCATCCTAGCTAGTGTAAAATACTTATATACTAATTTTATGTGGACTTTTCGAAATGTCTATTGTCTGTATATTGATTTTATATGTTTTAATTGCAATTTTATTCAAATATGCTTTTGTGCTGATATTTGAACAACTCACATACCCACAAACTCTTTTTAATGGCTCATTTAGTGCACATTTTGAAGCATAATAGTTTATGAACTGTACCACTACACATTAATTGTTTTCAACAACCACAAGTAGTTCCTTTTCTTGACGAATATCATATTTTGATGTGACCTGAAATACTACTTTGTAACTAAGACAGAAACAGATAGTTTGCTTAGGAAACCATTCGTCTGCATCAAATAAGAGTTCTTAATTGAATGAAAGCATTTTTGTTTTTATTTTCCACTATTATATAATTTTCTCGTAATCCTGTGTATCACGTATCTATTTTCATCTCGACTTAATGCTTCTAAATAAGTAAAATATCATTTCTTGCACATTTTCTAGGCAATGAGCCGGACCGTAGCTATACTACCCTAATGTGGTGGTCGGACTTGCCTACCGTGGTAACCCAATCGAGATGTATCGGCTGGAACGCATGTTCCTCTACGTCTTATCATGTCAGACAGGTCTATTGGAGAGCTATAAGACTAAAGGCAGCAACCTAAGATCTGTAGGCGAAGTTGTACTACTGATTGTAGTAGGATGCAACATCAGTAAGGTGTTTTCCTCCAATGACCAGCATCTGCAGAGATGCTGCTTTCTCACAAAGGTAGAGTGGAGTTACGAAAGGTCTACCCTAAAATATTACAACAGACCCTACTGCAAAAAGTTTCGTCTCCGGAGGTAAGGTTTTGTAAAGAGCTGAGACAACACTTCAAAAACTTCGTGCGTGATCGATCTACGTCGACAAGCAATGCTGTCTTGTGCAGGCGTAGGCTGGTATACTGCTAGGGGCGGCCAGAACGAAACATGGCACCAGTCTATGAAGTCACTTACATTTGGACCGAGCCATGTTAATAGGTGCAGACTACCTGATTGGGGTTGGCGTGATGATCGTAACCAATTATTAGAGACGTTTGGTGATGTGGCTGAAAATCGTTCGTAATGGCGCGGGTGCATCCTTTCTTCGTCCTCCCTAAATTTTTCACTTCTGCATCCATCAATTTTTTCCTTAACCATTTCTACTAATCCTCTCACCTCCTCCACCCTTCTGGTATTTGATTTGATAATTTTATCCCTCTATGCTAATTGAGGCATAGCAAGTTGAGCCGATGTGCTCATATGTAAAGTCCTACGTTATGACTTGAAGAGTTAATTAATTTAAATAATATTGGTCTGTTTCCTTAACTGTTACGATTCATACATTGTTATAAATACATCGTTTACCCTTAGAATTCGGATACTATATATTTTGTTGCAGTAAGAAATCCCAGACACTGGTGTTGTGACATTTCAACAAACGGTAAATTATTCGAATCATTCTATTTTAAGTTGGTTTTTAGCAATCCATTTCTCCCATCTACCATCTTCAATCAAAATATTCTCAACCCGTTCAGCTGCAATGACTCCTATCTTATCTACAGAAGATTCATGATTACCAATATATTCCTCTCCCGGTTTCTCTTTAGGTAGACCAGGAGTAAGATATGCAGCAACTGTAGTGCTTTCATTTGAATTTTCTAGCGTTTAGTCTCATGATAACTTGTATGCCTTTTTATTGTCAGTGCTTACAATGACTAGCCTTTTTAATTATTAAGCTTAAACAAATTCGAATTAGTGTAGGCAATTATAATATTTACACAGATGAAAAATAAGGAACCTGAATGTTTTAGCAAGCCACTGTCATACCTAATTTCAATCAACTTCAGTACAATTTACTGTAGTGTAACCGTGCATTTTAATCTCCTAATAAATTTCAAATTTGCTGGCCTATATCATTCAACGTGGGGATGAAAAATACTTAAATAAAGTGAAATAAAATAAAAAATAACTGATTGAATAGTCTAACAAAATATTATGTGCTCAATTGACGCAGCACACAAAATCAAATAATCAATCAATACTTGTTACCCCGATGTGGACCCTAGGCTACTGACCAGCATTCTCCAACCAACTCTATCCTTCACTTTCCTTTCCAACTCTTCCCAAGTGGTGTTCATTGTATTCATGTCTGTCTCCGATTTCCGACGCGATGTTTTTTTGGGTCTTCCTCTTTTCCTTTGGCCTTGAGGATTCCAAGCTAGTGCTTGGTCTTGTGATTCAACTTGATGATTTCCTCAATGTGTGTCCTATCCACCTCCAGAGTCACTTTCTATTTTATTCCTCGGCTGGAAGTTGGTTTGTTGTCTGCCACAGAAGGTTGTTGTTGATGGTATCTGATCGACGGGTCCGAAGTATCTTACACAGACAGCTGTTTACAAATACTTGTATCATTTGAAGGATTCATTTCGTAGTTCTCCAAGTCCTAGCTCCATACAATAGAACTGTCTCGACGTTTGAATTGAAAATTCTGACTTTCATGTCGGTTGGTAGTTGGTTTGACTTCCAGATGTTTTTTGATTGTAGAAATGCTGCTCATGCTTTGCTAATCCTTGCCTTCACATCTGCATCATATCCTCCTTGTTTATCGATGATGTTGCCACTCAGTAATGCGAAAGTCTCCACATCTTCCGGCATTTCTCTGTCAAGTGTATTATAATTAGGTTAGTGTTCAATGTGTTATATCCAAAAGTTTGCTTTTCCATCTGTGCATATTTAGGCCTATTGTTGCAGAGGTTGTTGCTACACAGTCTGTCTTCACTTGTATTCGTTGCCGTGTGTGGGATAGAAGAATTAGTCGGTAGTCCGCAAAGTCCAAGTCATCTAGTTGCATCCATGTTGTCCATTGTATTCTGTGCTTGCAGTTTTTATAATCTAGTCAGACACCAGCAAAAGAATCAGGACAAGAGTAGGTAGCCTTGTCTGACACCAGTCTTCACCTCGAATGAATCTGTGAACTATCTTCCATGCACGATTTTACAGTGTAGACCGTTATAAGGATTCCGAATAATATTGACTATCTTCTAGGGTATACTATATTGTCGACTTCAGTTTCTCCGCTGGTATGTTGTCTGGCCCTACTAATTTGCACTCTTGATTTGACAGTCGGATGGCCATTTTGATTTCTTCGACTGGTGGTGGGTCGGTGTTTATAGGGAGATCTGTGGCCGCTGCCTCGATGGCTGGTGGCTTTAGTGGAGCTAGTCTATTCAAGAGTTCTTCGAAGTGTTCTACCCACCTGTTTCGTTGTTCTTGCATCTCAGTGGTTGGTTTGCTATCCTTCTTCTTGATTGGCCGTCCTAGCTTACTGAATTTCCCAGCTATCTTCTCCGTTGTATCCGATAGGTGTCTCATATTTCCTTCCATTCTTGCAGCTTTTCCCGCCGTCATTGCTAGGTCCTCCAAATATTCCCGTTTATCCGACCTGATGCTCCTCTTCATTTGCTTGTTGGTTTCTGCGTATTCGGTCTGTGCCTTGGCTTTCTCTGTTCGTGTTAGGCTGTTCTTCTTGCTCCTCCTTCCTTAGATATTTATCCAGAGTACCAACACAGATCCGCTCTTTATGGTGATGTTTCTTGCGACCTAAAACCTCCTGACATGTTGAAATTATCGTTTCCTTAGTCCCTTTGCAGTTGTCCTCCATTGTAATTCCACTTTTTTATAGTAAGCCGTGAGATGCCTGGAACTTATTGTTGAGAGTAATCTTGAATTCATTGGGTTTGTTAGTATCTTGAAAGGGTGTATTGAACTTTTGTAATACTGTTCCTACAGTAGTTCAGTGCTGATTTAAATTATTCTTCCTTAGATTATCGCCACCACCAGATGGTGATCCGAATTCATATCAGCTCCTCTCCTTGTTCTTACGTTTTCTATGGTCCTTTTGAACGTCTTTTTGATGCAGTTATAATCAATTTAATTCTTGATAGTGTAGTTCAGTGAAACCCATTCAGTTTTGTGTATGCCTTTGTGGAACAATATGGTCCCACCTATAATCATTTCGTTTGGGGCATATAATTTCCTAAACCTCTCACTGTTTTCATTCTCTTCTCTCATGATGCCATGTAATGTCTTCATATTCGGTGTTGTCCATTCCAACCTTGGTGTTTAGGTCTCTCATTAGAATGATCAGGTCCTTGGCTGGACAGTTCTCAATGATTGACTGCAGACCCTATCACAGAACTGGTCTATATCGTCTTCATGGCTGTCGTTGGTAGTTGAATAGCATTAGATGACATTCATTGTAATCCTTTCTTCTTGATTGGCCGTCCTAGCTTACTGAATTTCCCAGCTATCTTCTCCGTTGTATCCGATAGGTGTCTCATATTTCCTTCCATTCTTGCAGCTTTTCCCGCCGTCATTGCTAGGTCCTCCAAATATTCCCGTTTATCCGACCTGATGCTCCTCTTCATTTGCTTGTTGGTTTCTGCGTATTCGGTCTGTGCCTTGGCTTTCTCTGTTCGTGTTAGGCTGTTCTTCTTGCTCCTCCTTCCTTAGATATTTATCCAGAGTACCAACACAGATCCGCTCTTTATGGTGATGTTTCTTGCGACCTAAAACCTCCTGACATGTTGAAATTATCGTTTCCTTAGTCCCTTTGCAGTTGTCCTCCATTGTAATTCCACTTTTTTATAGTAAGCCGTGAGATGCCTGGAACTTATTGTTGAGAGTAATCTTGAATTCATTGGGTTTGTTAGTATCTTGAAAGGGTGTATTGAACTTTTGTAATACTGTTCCTACAGTAGTTCAGTGCTGATTTAAATTATTCTTCCTTAGATTATCGCCACCACCAGATGGTGATCCGAATTCATATCAGCTCCTCTCCTTGTTCTTACGTTTTCTATGGTCCTTTTGAACGTCTTTTTGATGCAGTTATAATCAATTTAATTCTTGATAGTGTAGTTCAGTGAAACCCATTCAGTTTTGTGTATGCCTTTGTGGAACAATATGGTCCCACCTATAATCATTTCGTTTGGGGCATATAATTTCCTAAACCTCTCACTGTTTTCATTCTCTTCTCTCATGATGCCATGTAATGTCTTCATATTCGGTGTTGTCCATTCCAACCTTGGTGTTTAGGTCTCTCATTAGAATGATCAGGTCCTTGGCTGGACAGTTCTCAATGATTGACTGCAGACCCTATCACAGAACTGGTCTATATCGTCTTCATGGCTGTCGTTGGTAGTTGAATAGCATTAGATGACATTCATTGTAATCCTTTCCTTCTTTGTCTTGAAGGGTGCTCTAATAATCTCAGGTCCATGAGGTCTCCATCCTATAAGTGCTTTTCATGCTACTTGGGATCGCAATAGTGTTACTCCTTGTGTGTGCCAAGCATTTTCTTCTTCGTGATCGAAATATAACAGAACTTCTCCTGCGAATAATCTGTGTTGTCAAGCTTGTAACCAATGCGTCTCACTTATTCCAAGTATCTTCGGGTTGTATGTGCTCATTTCCTCAGTTATTTTTATGCTTCTTCCTGTCTCCCACATCGTGTGAACATTCCATGTACCTATATTAATTGTTGCTCTGGTTGTAAGAAGGGGCATAAGCCTCGTGGTTACCAAAGTAACTCAGCTTTCACCATGAGGCATCATAACTCTTCGAAATGAAGACCTTCCAACTGCCAGGATTGAGTTAAAATGGTATTTTGCTGGTTAACGTTTTTTAGAAATGTTGTTTTTTTACGGGATATAGTTATTAACCCCATGCCCCACCATCCATCTGGGCTTGGGACTGCCGGAAATACTAGAGGGTATGTCATGGAGTCGATAATAAGGTAGATTCATTGTTTTTTTAGTGACAGATCTTTATCTTTACAATGCATGTTCATCAAAAATATTCATATTTAGTAAATACTGATGACTATGCCTTAATCAATTCATGCGGTCAATTATTTAGTCTTATACTTATTCTTGATAATTTTACGTTATTTAATTCGTATCTCTTACTTTTCCTATCTAGTTCGATGGAACAATTAAACGGTTTGCCTCTTCATTTAATAGTGCATTAATTCCCCCTGATATTCCTTTCCATAATCGTGATTCGCATTCACCATCATCTTTGCATAGACAACCTTTTGCCAATCTACAAGAGAAAGTTGAAGTGCATATCCATCGACAACCTAATGCTGGTTTAGGTCTTAGTGTAGCGGGTGGCGTTGGATCCATACCATTTCGTGGTTTGGATCATGGGATATTTGTTAGTCGGTTAAATCCTAATGGATTAGCTGCCACTTCTGGACTTAAACTTGGTGATAAGTTATTGGAGGTTAGTTTTTTGTTTGTGAGATAATGTAAAATATTTGTAATTCAGAAGGTAGATTTTTAAATTGTCGTTTTCTCTAAATTATTTAGTTTCAACATAATGTTTTTTTGTCTTTGTAAAATGTGTAATCGTCTGGTACTTCGCAAAGAAGTGAGGTTTTTGCTTTTTACAGCTTTCTCAATTGACTTGGAATTCGGGCGATTGTTTATATTTGTGTTCCTTGTGTTTCATATATTATCTTGATTGTTCTATCTCCTGCCCTGATCTCTGAGCTTTCAGTTTTCTATGTATTAACTATTATTTGATAGGTTGAGTAGATTTCGATTTGTTTGTTTATTGATACCTGACAAGAATGCCAGGTTTCTACAAATTTACTGGTTTTCTTTGTTTTTTGTCCAATATTTTTCCACTTTCGTATCAAATACTTGCTCATAATGGTCCACATACATTGATATAAGTGAAGCTATGTCGTGTCATGTAGTGTACATACAGTCGCAACTGTAGAGGGTGGCCCCTTTTTTTACTGCTTCCAGCAATTTTGGTTATAGATGATATTTAGTCGGTCTTTCTTTGTCATTGGGTTTTTTAGTTTAGGCAATATTGAGTGCAAGGACTGTATGGGCTATACCTGATATCTCACTTCTTTTTAAAATATGTACTGATGATGTTATTGTTTAGAATGATAACCAAAGCTGCACAATCAATGCATCCTCAAAGAATACAACATCTCCAAACAAGATTCGTGGTTTTTTTCATTTCAATTAGTAAAACGTATATGCCAAATCAACAACTTATCAACTTTTTTTTATTTGCCTACTTCGTTAGGTGAATGGTGTTAATCTTGTTAATGTTGAACACCATGTAGCTGTTGCTGCTTTACGTGCCAATACAAATTATTTCCGCATACTAGTCACTCGTGATATTCAAGCGTTTACAAAACCAGAAAATTGTAAAATCACCAACCCTCCTTTATTAGGAACAAATTTAAACATGTCGACAAAATCACAGGTATGTTGTTACCGTTTAAAACAAATAAATTTTATTCCCTGTTGTTGTTTGTCTCCTGTCCGTGAAAAAAACCCACATACTTTCTCCCATATTTTAATTTATCTGATTTAGTCTCTTGGACTATTTTTTTGCTTTGAAATCATTGGTTGCATTGAAATATCCTTCCATCAGAAAAAAATCTTGTATGAATTTGATGACATGTAGATGTTGATGAATAGGAAGACAACAATTGTCCAAGAAATGAAAGATCATTAGCATAGTTAATTGTTTATAGATCAACTATATGAAAATTCTCCAGACAACTGAGAAGAGCACGGATACAGAGTTTATGCGATAAAATAACATAGGTTATGTAGCAGTAAACATGGGTAAAAACATTAACTAACTGGACCGACCCCAGATAACAAACAGAAATCTCTCATTGAAAAAAGGCTATGTAACAAATTTAAAACGAAGTTACCAAGGTAAGGTAAGATTGGCTGCAGTGTCTTTTTGAACGTATGGATTCGGTTTAAGTTTTTTATTGCAATTACTTCTGTTTATTGATTATTCTGAAGGGAGATACATGAACATTATATGCAATATCATTTAGGTGTGGGTTGATACAATACTAACAATTGATTACAATAATAACATACAAAATTACTAAAAAACACGACTGTTTCCTCCGATATTTTTTGTTTCACTGAATCATCGGAATATCTGAAAATAACGCGTCACTTGCTGCTGTAATGAATTGTTATGTAGGAAAATATACCTCCTCGTGTATATTTTTAAGCAATCGATAGTTACAATCGTAGTGTAGTTGAATAAATTGTCCTGATTAGTCCAACATTAGAAATAACTTGCTAGGATAACCCCCTTACAGAAGAAATTAAAATATAGAGTGAAAATGTTTACACCTCATCGACCAACAACTTAAGATGTTGATCTTTTCATCCTTGGTAGTCAGCCAGCCATTGACGAAATTCCGAAAGGACTGAATAACTAGCTATGCAACCATAGTCACCTTATTCTTGTTTCCTGACCGAACGAAAGATTGTATGTAACACTGTATTTTTTAATGCAAACATAATTGTATATTATGTGTACGATTAGCATAAAAGAATATTCTTATGTCATTAAATATTCGCTGTAGACACTAGATTGCATATCAATTAATTCCAAATTTCAAAATATTTATTGTCTCATTTTAGTCTGATTTTCTCTGCAAGATAATGACCTGAACGCATACCCATACTTTTTTTCATTTCAACAGGCTATAGGAAGTATTAACACCAAAGGAATACCTGAAGTAAGCAATTTTAATTACACGTAGTTTTTTCTGTTTTCTGTCACATTTTGAATTATACTTATCATCAATCCAAAAGCTTTTAGCAAACCTCAGTTGAGGTTTACACTAGCAAAAGTAAAGTTTATCAAACGTTCCCAGTGTATTGACCTCACATTCATTCTAATAACTTATTCTCCACTAATTTCGTAGGTTTATAATGTAGTCCTTACTACTGATCAAATCGTATCAATCAAATTTAAGGATAATTGCTAATCCAAATGACTTTCAACATCACGTATATTGCGTTCGGGTGTTTAGTGGTTGAAGGTAGTCAGCAAAATTCCCCGGATGTAGATTTCATGCTATTTGACACTCGTTATCAAGATGTATCTGCAATCTTGAAGGAAGCTAATGTTCCCAAACAATTACCACTGGTCGGCGCTAAATTGTTGCGTTATCGATTATCATGCTTGTTTGTTCTGATTTTCATTTCTTTTTTTCTTTCTTATAGTTTATTCACTGTACATTGCACCGAAATTCAAATGGTCTAGGATTTAGTATTGCAGGTGGTCAAGGTTCACTTCCTCCACCACTAGATAATGAAGTAAGTTCCCGTGGTCAAATATCTGACATTAATTGGTTTTGAGACGGTTTTGTGGGAATTAGTATTAATTTGTTGTTTGTATTCATCACAGATTGGTGTCGGTCAAGTTTAACTGACAAACAAGAAGCATGTAACTCTTCAATGTCACTCCCCATCCACGACCCATCACCTTTAGGCTTCACAATGAACACAACCATCAGCGCTACTTGACTTGTTGTTGTTATTTCTAACAACTTCCATTCATTCCAAATTCGACATCTGTTTTTTAACCTTGCTATATATATATATATATATATATATATATATATATATATATATATATATGTTACTAACGAGTCTTGTCTTGTGCCAATATAAACAAGGAAATCTACAAATAAATCTCTTCATTGTCAAAATAATAACTGTTGAATAAACCCTATATCAAATCAAAGCACGTACAATGAAGTTATATTATTTCGATGTATTTTGTCTTAAGCCTATTTTTGAAAGGCTAGCTAAGAAGCTTCACATCACTGTATTTTTAACCTCTAAAAATACCTTATTCTGTATTGTAATGAAATAACAACCTAATCTATGCGGAATTACACTTGAATGTAGGTGATAGACTTATAGACAGTAGACGATTGGTATAAATCGACAAATTGGTAAATGGGGCTGTTAATCCCCGTGGACTAAGAAGCTAAGATATATTATATGGACCCAGCTACCACCTACCTCGATATACACTCCTGGCTTACGTATGAATAAGGTAGACCGAAAATATGACAGTCAATGTGGTCATTGTCTGTTAGTGGGTGTAAACTACTTGGTTCGAGTTTTAACAATAACCACGGTCAATATTCGTGATCATTGAGTAACATGGCACAGATTTACTTACTGATATTTCTTATTACCCTTGTTTTTAAGTTCCTACGTTTCTTCATACACACTTTTTCATCCCATCCTCCTGAACTATATTTTCAATGTTTCCTTTTTCATTCATCTTATTAATTTTGCCTTAACGTTCTGATTTGATTTGGGCTAGCCCACACTGATCTCAAATTTTACGTTGATTGTAACTGATTGACTATAAATGGAAATACAATAACTATCAATCAGTTATGTATTTAACGTCAGAATGGTTATAATTTTCTTCCAATACGTTTAAACTCTTTGTTTATCAGTTCTGTATATTCTGAATGTAATCTCTACTACTTGTGTTTCTTTCTCCACTCTATGAATTCAGTGGACTCTATTTCTTTTCCACAAAGCTTATTATTTATTCTTCGATGTGTGAGGATACTTCATTTTCTGATCTTATTTTATCAACAAAATTTCATTATTTTCCATAGAATTGCAAATATCTTGAGGTAGGTTTGTTGTCTTTTGTTCTTTGTTGCATCATACTACTTTGTGTTTTTTTGTTTCTTTTGCCTTTTCCAAGGAATCATATATTTATTCTTTTTTTCCCTCAGTAATCAAATAATTCGCATATTGTTCATTTGTTAGCAATAGTATAGTTGAGGGACGATCTTTATCTTCGCCTAAACTATCTATGAATATTAATCAATATAACGAAGCAATGATGATCTGAAATAACATTTCGTAATACCTAGATATAGCACTCAGGATATATAAAATTATACATAAGACAATTTTTGCATCATATAGTATGACTTATAGTGTCAAGCTCATTATATACTAAGTCCTTTTAAATCAAATAATAAATAAAAACATAAAATCAAAACTCAAGATCTAATCTAACTTTAAACTCTGTCTCAAAGGAACTCAGTGATGCCTAAAGGACAAATGTTATGTAGCTACATGGACGAGTGTAGATATTGTTGTTTATTATTTACAGATTGGAAAACTTACAGTAACTTCACGATCATGCAAAATCCCTATACCTATCCCAATATTACTCTTGATAATATAGCTACCCTTTTAAATGTACTGACTTCTTGTTGACCAAGGCCAACTATAAATTCCTTACGCTGTTTGGCTCATTTTGACATGATAAATTCTAAGATCTGTGATGGTTTGCTGAAACAATTTTTCAATGCGGACATTGTAAGAGGTGCTCAAATTTCTTCCTATACCATATTTGAATCCATTTCTAACATTGTTATGATTAGCTTTTTTCCTTGATTTTACAATGAACGATAGCATACGTTCGTTTTTATGCTTGGTTACTATCAACTTGTTTTTTTTGTTGTAAATATAACCATGGTTTTTGAAGGTGTATTAATTGTTGCTTTGTCGTCACTGTTACCGTTGACTGTATGGCTTCCTAAATTGTAATACATCTGGAAGAATGCATTTGTAATAGGAACTTCACTTTACTTTGTGTATTCTCTTCACAATGTTGTGGATGTAAGCTTCTCCACGTATCCTTTATTTCTCGTTATCCGACGAAATATCAAATTTTAGTCGAGTTACAATCGTTTCATAAAAAATTTGAATTTATTTTTTCTCATCTCTTAGACTTATTATCTGTCTATCCTTAATGTAAATACTTTAACAATCCTTTGTCCGTATTTTCTATCAAATTACTGAATCAACAAGGCGTAGTATTGTCAAGCCATATGAGTCATAATAAAATACAGATTTAACGTTGTAAATGAATGTTCGTGCATGAAAATTGTCTTAATTCTTTGGTTTTTTCTTGTCTGATAACGCATTTGGCGTTTAAAGTGAATGATGTTCTGTTCGAACACTTATTCAAACATCAACATTGGGATGTAAGTTCATCCAACTAGAAAGTTCTAAGTAAAACAATACCAACATCTTGGATAGCACTTCCAACCACTTTTCGAATATTCTCAACAAAGGTCTATTTTTGAGGAAATGTCTTCATTTGTATTGCATTGTGTTAACTAGAATTACCTGTAGACCAACTTCTAATTTTTAATCCTTCTCTAAATTTGTGTTGTAAGTTGGTTCCAAGACAATTCATTCGCTGTTTTTTTATTTTAGAAGTGTTCGTTCTGTATATTTGTCTTTTATTATTGGGGAAGTCTTATAAGTAATTATAATTATCACAAATTACATGTCTCTCTGTTATAAGTGGATGCGAGAGTAGAATATTATTTCTGTGGTAAAACATGATTTTTTGTTATTGTCAAGATGATTTCACTTTTGTTTGATTTTCATTTACTTGGAATAAAGTAATTCGCCTATCAATTACTTTCTGCCTGATTGTAGGCATTCACTACTTGTTAAACGATATAGGATAACCTACATCTACAATCATACAAAAATAGCTGGATACATCATCTAGATAGTCAATGTATCCGGTTAAGCTTCCAGAATATCATCTATGTGCTATCAAAGATACCTGTTAATTAAATCTCGATATAAGTATCCTATTAAAAGTTGAGGTATAGCCTGGCCAGTTGGTCATTCTTTTACAGAGGAAACTCAAAACATTGAGTTCGGTTAACTGAGGTCGAAACAGATAAATATGTATCTTTTAACTCGATATCATGATATAATAATGTGTTAATAAAGTGGAATTAATATTAAGTTGATCATACTAGTATCTTAAATTATACCCACCCTACCAAGGTTGCGAATTCTACTGTTACAACACATTTTAGTTTTTTTCACTATCAAATTTCATTTAAGGATTGTTCACTCATCAACAAATTAGAACCAGGCGCACACTCCCATAGGTCCAAGTTACCATACCACATTAGTACTACGTGATTACATAGGTAACACACCAACAGAATACAAGTGGGGAGAGTAAAGTAAACGTGTGCAGATATGAATAATAGAATTTAAGATCTAGATGAAGGTAAAGAGTGAATACATTTCTGCCACTGTGACCGATTCTGAGCCGAGTCACCCAGTGTCTCCAGCCATTCATTGCAATTGTGACGCTGACCCCAACCAGGTAATCTGCAACTACTAACATGGCTTAGACCAAAAGTGAAAGACTTCATGGACTAATGCCATATTTTGGTTTGGCCGTCCCTACCCCTCCATCCGACTTCAATCCTAGCCAACATCGTGCGACGAGGCAGGTGGTGGTCGGGCATGCGCAAAACATGTCCCAAACATCTCAGTCGATGATGGTTAGTTACCACTTCAGCTGACTTATCATATTTCCCAAAAACCTCTTGTCTAACCTCCTGGAAGGTTAATCCTTGAAGAGTTAAAAGAAGTGACTGAGACTTATAACAGTATATCTATGATGAAATTAAATGAAAAAGTGGATAAGAGGCAATCCTGACGAACTTCACTTGAAGATGACATTTCGCCATAGGCTCTGACACGACCGGTGGTGACCGAGTAGAAAGTTTTTATAAGGTTAATGTACTTTTGAGGTACGCCTTTTAATGACAAACATTGCCACAAGACTTCACAGTCAACAGAGTCGAACACTGCTTTCAAGTCAAGAAATACAACTATAGTTGGGCGTTGGTACATATGTCTGTGTTCGATTTATAGTAGCATATTAGGATGATGGGTTCGTATTTCCTAGTAGTATCACATTCAGATGAGATGCAATCACCTATTATATTTGCAATCGGTATTTCAACGTTAAATTGGTCGTATATAATTAGTAGGATTATATATTTATCTTTTCCGTATTTTCTTCTTTTTAGGCTATATATGTTAGTAAAATAACACAAGGTGGAGCTGCCTGTAAACAAGGTCAGCTACGAGTTGGCGACCAGATAATTAGCGTAAGTATGGTGTTCTTTTCTGTTTACATACTTATTCCTTTTCATATATTTAATACCAAACCTTGTTCAGTGTTGTCCTATGATATAGCTGTTTGTCATTCGAAATACCCCCCACCTAGTTACTTTCAATATGTTTGGTTATACTACTTATTATTTTTAAGTAGTTTGAATTTTAATATTGCTACCTATCGTCGTATTCACAGCTTTTCGACCGAATGTATTCTCCTCTGTTTCTACAGTTTATTATCATTGATTTTCCGCTTACATTATTAGATATGTATACTGGGTTTAACTTTTCGTGGCTCATTAAGCGAAATAATTTTTAGTTATTAATTTTATTGGCAATTACTCTGTGTGCACTGAATGATCACTGTTTTCCATCAGACAAAAATTTATTCCAATTGCTTCACAATAGAGGCTTCTTTCAAAATTTCATTATTGAGTCTTGGAGGTTTGAATCTTTTTGGAAACGCATCATGGTTTTTGTTATTATTATAAAGCCTACATTCCAAACATTCACTAAACTGCCTGCAACGATTTCGTCATTAAGTCGAAAAAGAATGTTGATTATTGTCGTCTAAATCTTACGTCTAAAATTGTTTTTCCAAACAAATTATTCTTGTTGTATTTTCTGCTTGTTGTGTTTTGCTTTTAGATAAATGGCATTGATATTAGAAATGCTCGTCATGATGAAGCGATTTCACTGTTAACTGGTTCTAACCAATCGGTAGATTTAGAAATACTTCGTTATAACTCTGACGAAAATGACAATCTCAGTAGTCTCGCAAAAACATGTAAGTCTATTTTGATTTTTTCTTTCTTAACAATAAAGTGTTTCCAACAAAACCGTACTGAATCTGCAAATACACTAGATAAATATTTACGACAAAGTCTGAGTCATCTGTAATAGATATTAATTATGGTACTGGATGAAGCATATAATTTCTAAATGTCCTACAAAATATTAGGTCACTATCGTACTAAATGACTACCTAAAAGTGTAGACGATGAAGTGCTGCCTACTTTTATTGAGAAATAATCAATATTTTTAATTTTCGCTTATACTAATCTTCTAAGCTACATTCCCAATAATCTTAAGCTGTATTAGAAGTACAAACGTGGTTATCACTTCCCGGTTGCTCGCATTACGAATGGGTTATTTCCTTTTAGCTACTGAACAAGGAAACTAGCTTAGGGATGGTCTTGACTTCAGTAACCAAGGGACCTTCGCGAAACTAGCCACACACAATCTTATTATGAACAGTTTTAAATATGTTAGCTCTACTTGAAAAGAGCGTACAGTCGATGACGAAAATCTACGAAGTCAGCTTATGCGCATTTTTCTAAAACCTTGCTGCCGTCACTATCCTGTACAGTCGGAGATACTTCGTCTTCTGACCTTTGGATTAGTCTTACGGCCCATCAATCGACTTTGTTTGGACCTTAAGGAGGAACAGACAGATAACCACTATTTTGATGTAGTGATCGGGCTTGTCTATATAGTTAAGGTATGCAGGCCTTTATGCCATGTCATCCCAGGCACTTTGTCTGATGAACTGTTATAATAAAGGCAGCAAATCTATGGTTCAAGGGAAAGAGAAAGGAGGTCGTACATGGGTGTGGCGCTAGTAAGGGGTTTCCTTTAAACAAACAGCATAAGAGCGATACTGCTTTCCCATAAAGGAAGACGGGTTAGAAATGGTCAGCCCCAAAATATACGCCCTTACTTTACCCCATGTATTGCTGACTTCGACAGTAAAGCCTTAACAAATACGGAGCTGGCACAATAAAAACCCCTCTCAAAAAGCCATGTGTAACCTGCCTCGTTTAGTTCTCTCTTGGACACTGATGTCAAACTCCAATGTCATTAAGACTAACCATAACTTAATTTGTTTTTCAGGTACATCAAGCACAACCCGGAAGTAATAACCGCCTTCATACATTTAAAAGCACTTTAGGTCACTTCATTCACAATCGAATCCCTACTCCTCCTAATAGTCCCTCTACTTTCACTCCGAACCCCCATCTTTCTTCTACATGTGCCACTAGTGATTTAAGTCCACGAGGCAATGCTGTAAACTCTATGTTATAGCCTTTAATGTGCGAACGCTTCGTCAGATCGGTCAATAGGCCTTACCAGCTAAGACCAATGAATCTCCTACCATTGATGTGTGCTGTGTTTCGGAAACGCGGTTTTGGGATCCTGGAGTAACCACTCACTTACCTTCACCAAATGAATATGGAGAACCAACGCCATGTACTTTTCTTTTATCTAGGGACGCGACAGTAGGTTCTGGTGGATACACATAAGATATGTCGATATAAATCACTGTTGCAAAAGCTGCATAGAGGACTGCCACAACTTCTACCTTTAGAAGTTGTAATAACATCAATGGTGGCCTACAAGAGTGGGTGGATATAAAGGATATGATGTTAGGAGAATTAACTAGTGGAACCATAATTTTAAGTACGGGATCTCATAGAATATGCATGTTCACCATCATAACTAATTCTAAGCCCATCCAACCACCGGTTACGACAGTCACGCGGACTGCAACTGGGATATGTACACTCGCTAACACAGATCAGACAAACAAACAACAACTTCATGTGCTAATCGAATATTTTAGCTCGGCTGCCGCCTCCTCTGTACTCCTAAGCTAATTATCATCATGTGTTGATGTAGACATTAGAAGTGCTTAACATAGTTAAGTAAGTTTGTTCATCATATATATCTTAAACACTTAAGGATTTGCGGGCTACTCTTTTGTATTTTTATAAATGAGACTGTCTTAAGTTTTTTACTGACTTGAAATTAGTCGTATTAGTATTTATCAACGAAACACATTGGCTCCTCTTGAAGTTTGAAATTTGTCGATGATTTCAGTATAGACAGGACTCATTATTTTTTGGTTCTCTTAATTAGATATTATTTCCTAAATCTTCTAGGCTTCCATTTTTTCATTTTTATCAGCAGCTAATGGTTTTATCACATCACCATCGGTTCTTACAGTTAGAGGTTCGAATAATTTACAGAATATTCCAAAAACTACAGATATGGTTCGTACGGACGATCGTATTTCTGAAAATTATGATTCTCGAGTTTATCTATATAAAGAAAAGGGTATACCTGTGGAAAGGATTACAATTCGCAATGATGGCGGCCCTTTAGGTTTAGCCATATGCGGGGGATCGGATATAAGTTGTCTTCCCTTTGGTAATAAAGAGCCAGGTATCTTTATATCCAAGGTAACTGTTAATTATCTGAAAATGAGCTTCATTTTATTGTTTCAGATGCTATTTATGAATAAATTTGCCAATATAGGGAACTCTGTACAGAAGCCATTATTTAAAGGGCTCAACTGTGTTTTAATAAGATAACAACTTTTCAATCTCTTCTCGAATATAGTTTAACATATCGTATGAAGTAGAACTTTAAAGTATCTAGTCTCATAATGAGAACGGTAATTATCACTTTTGTTCACTTGGAAATAGTGGCTCATAGTAACGTATATTTATTGTGATATGCGGTCTCGTTCAGCTACTACTCATGCTCCTAACTTTTGACCATTACAATCATACATAGGAGGAAGATAGACTGCGTAAGGACTATGTAGAGTGAAAACCGATCAACACTCAAAATTCATACGTTTTTAGGTGTAAATGGACTGTTTCTCTAAGGTTATGACCTGTGCTACGTGAATAATTAACCCAAAATCCCTTATCTATACTTCTTTTTTATTAGCTTACCGTCTCCAAGCGTAATATAGTCTGATTAATTTTTCTCAACATGCATCTTGGACATTAGTGAATTTTTCAGAAATGTTTATTTTGTTAAGTGCTACATTAAATCTTATTCACGTTTACGTGATCATCATACGAATATCGTTCATTCCATCTGTGAAATGTAGATAGTTTAGTTGAATAATTTTAGATCTTTGATTTTATGCAAGCCCAATTAATAAGAAAATATTGGAAGATTCTCAGTTTATATATACTGCTTGACTGGAAAAGAGTAAACTAGGTAACATTAGTTCATCTAATCGGATTGATGTAACTATAAGATATTTGAGAAACCACTGTATTGTGATTCATGGGGATAATAAAATCGTGGCATTGAACAATGTTAATGAAAACCGATCTGCTGAACCTCGTATTTTGTTTAACATTTCACCCACCATCTCGCCTACATGTGCATATTAATATCATATCAAAGAAATCTATTAAGCAATCACAATCTTGTTAACTGATTGTTACAGATCTCACCAGATGGAGCGGCTCTTAATACTGGCTTGCGTATTGGGGATAGAGTACTTAAAGTTAATGGAGTGGATATAAGACATGCTACACATGATGAAGCAGTACAAGCTTTAATACAACCTGTCAAGGAACTACAGCTAGAAGTACGCAGAGATCCTCCTCCACCAGGGTTAAGGGTACGTTACATATAGTTTTTTTCTTGTACAATAAGCTTTCAAAAATTAGCCTATCTTTTTGATACATTTTTTCTATCAATTTAGCGTATCACCGTAACTAAACGACCTGGAGAACGATATGGATTACGTATTACAGGAGGCCTTAACACCAATGATAATACAATGATTAATAATTTCCAACCAGAATTTTTATCAGTAACCAATGATGATGGAATATTTGTAACCTGGGTTTCACCAGATGGTGTTATTGCTCGAGATGGCAGATTAAAACCAGGTGACAGACTGTTGGAGATTAATGGACACTGGCTGATGGGAGTCACTCTTGATGAAGTTTTACATGTAAGCCAGCATCATATAAAAATTCTTATGCTCTATCACTTCCCTAAACAAATAAATCTATGTACATCACTCGGAAACAAAACAGTAATAGAGTTTGAGAAGTTATAAATCGGTCAGGAGCGTCAGCGTACCTCTAGGAACGAAATATGTTATAGCTATAGTTAAGTAATTTCGATAGGAAACTCCTTAACAATTCAACAAGCATTATAATGATTGAGCATACTAAATAAGGTATGATTTTGTACTTTCTTTCGTTAATAACATATGCACCTGATAAAGCTAGAACAACAATACTTTCAGAATATAATTTATTTTGTTGCATTCCCTTCAGCTGCATACCCAAAGTTAATTTAAGTTACCCCATGTTAGTATAATTATACTTAAAGATGCGTATTGTTCATCAAAAGATCGACAAGATTCAGATCTGGATGAAATAATGGTTTTTTAACATGTAAAAAGTAATCATTAAACTACTGAGGTTGCTGGATTATGTAAAATGAAAGACTTAACAATCCAAACATATAAGGAAAGGGGTTACGCCGGGAATTTTCCCAAAATATTGATTAGCTTTCCGATTTCGATATCTTGAACAAATTTGCTTTATTACTCCATTATTCCAAAATAAGCGGACGTATTCACTTCGTGTCCCGTTTCTAAGATCTTAACCCCATTATGTAACCGCATTATCAACGTTTTGCAGTTGATCACCTATATCTAATTCTTTTCTGTTTAGATCTAAATCATATCTATCTTTTGATGAACAATGTGCATCTTCGTCTATAATTATACTAACGTGAAGTTAAGTTTGTGTATATAGGTGAAGAGAATGCGACGAAATAAATTGTATTCTAAAAGTACTATCGCCCTATCTTTACTTAACTTTTTAAAGAAAGCAAACAGTATGAGAAATCTAGAAGAAACCATGAGTCTAGTACCTTGGTGTTAACAGCACTGAAGTCACTTATAGAACTAGACCACCTCAATTTTCTTAATTTCCTACAGAAACGAAAATCCTAGTACCAATCAATCACATGCAATCTAAATAGAGTTCTAAAGTAAGACTATAATTTTTGGTATGTATAAATGTAACAACTGTGATTCTTCACTGTTACCTACAAAACTTGCACTTATTTATGACAGATATTTTGGGAAGCTAAATCAACTCTGTCATGCGTTGTATGCGATGGTCCGGTTGAATTCGCTCTGCAAATTAACAAATCACCTCAATCAAAAAACGATGAGTCATCAACATATTCTCCAGCTATGCCATTTACTATCATACGCTCTGGTATGCTAGCGATTGCTGATGCGTCTGTCGACGATAACTTCACGTTCAATTCACATATAGAGAAAGCAAACGTCTATAAATTGAACCCTGTAAGTCAAATAATGTTTAACACACTACTTTAAACCTATATAGTGTAAATTGTTACTGCATGTTCACTTAAGTTTGTTCTCTTTCATCATCGATCTAACAGCTATTTCGAACCGAAGGACTGAACGAATAACTCATCATAATTTGCAAATTTACTGATTCACTCCTTCGGGGAAACTAGCACTAGTACTCATACGGGATTTAAATGACTGCAGGTCATTAGTTGATCAAAAATAACTTGACTAGTTGACTCGAAACAATATTAGCTACAATTAGCAACAAATAGCAAAACTAGATTTAAACAAATGCACCCCCCCGTCCGTGCTGCTACCATGTGATGGTTGGGCTTGCCTATCGTGATGACTTAATCAGGTTATACTGGCTGGAACAATCTTTCCTTAAGCTCCTATCATATCGGACAGACCGGTTGAAGAGTGGTGAGACCATAAGCAACAAATATAAGGTCCGAGGACGAAGTTGTACTGTTGGCTGTACAGAGGTGTGACGGCAGTAAAGTGTTTTCCTCAGACAACCAGCATAATAGTGATGCTGCCTTCACACAAAGGAAGGGTGGAGTTAGAAATGGTCGACTCTAAAAATAAACACCTCACCTTACTCCACGGATTTTCGTCTCCGGCAGTAAGTCTCCAACAACTACGGAGCTACAACAAGAAAAACGTCTCTCGAAAAACCGTGTGTAAAATTGGCCTCAAGCAGTTGCTCCTTGAGCACTGCGGTCACGCTCCCAGGTCTTTCAGACCAACCCTAATCCAATTTACTTTTCAGGTACATCTAGAAGAACCCTTTCACAGTGTGGGCAACTGGGAAGAGATAACCGCCCTCATACCTCTAACAACGCACAAGATCACCGTCATTTTAATCAAACTCCTTCTTCTATTCCTAATATTTATCCTGTCCCTACCTTCAAGCCTAAATCCCTATCTTCAGCTTCCTCCTGTGTCATCAGTGCCAACGATTCCAGCCCACGACTCAAACTTGACATTAGTGCATTCAATGTACGAACCCTGTGTCAAATAGCGCAACAAACCTCCCTAGCTAAGACATTAGAATCCCGTGCCATTGATGTATGTTGTGTCTCCGAAACACGCATACAGGATCCTAGCGTGGTCATTCACTTGACCTCACCTAGTCAGAGTGAACAACCTTCGCGATACACTCTTCGTTTATCTGGCGATTCAACAGCAACTTCTCGTGGGCTAGCCGGTGTAGGTATTGCATTAAGTATGAAAGCAGAACAGTTTCATCTTGAATGGATTCCTATCGACAGTCGCCTGTGTGCCGTCCGACTAAATAATTCAGTAAGAACTCGGAAAGATAGGGACACTCGCCGTTGTCTTTTCGTTGTTTCTGCCTACGCTCCCACCGACTACAGGCTGGATGAAGTGAAGGGTGAATTTTACAGAAAACTTTCTCAACTACTTCAAAGGACCAAACACTCAGATTTGGTAATCTTGGCTGGTGATTTTAACTCCCAAATAGGTAGCTTGAACCAATCTGAAAGACATTAAAGTGGATGCTTCAGTGTTCCAGCTCTGAGAACGGATAACGGCGACCGTCTGCTGCAACTTTGCTCAAACAATCGTTTATTTCTAGCATGAGGAGCGACATCGTTTAACGTGGCGAGCTCCTGGCTCTACTCAACGGTGGACTCAAAGACCATATCGCCATTACCCACCGTTGGAGAGGCTGTATAGAAGACTGCCGATCTTTCTGCAGTATATGTTTAGATGCTGATCATGCCCTAGTATGAGCACGTATTTCCCTGCATCTTACTGGGCCCAGAGTCGGTCCCAATGGCGCAGGTGTATTCACTCATTGTCCTCCTTTAAATCGTGAGCTTCAAATTATTTCATAACTTTCTTTCCACGATCCCTGAAGCATATTCTGTATGTTCACACTCCTTGTTATCATTATTATTTTTATTGAAGTAACTTCTTCTAATGTGGTGTTAATCTTGTGGTGCCATAGGGGTATGGCAACTTGGACCGATGCACACATGTGCCGGGTTCTATGTTGATCATGCATACATACACTTAGTAAAGACGTTAAAGATCTACATAAATCATACGACTTAGATCGGGGGTATGTGGTGCTACTTGTCTGTTGTACACATTTCCTCTCATCAACTACTAACCCTTTTTGCACTTTGATTGTATGTCGATCAACATAAGCCGACCTAATCGTATGTTAACAGACACGCAGACTCATGGCGCTTAAATAAAATGAAAAATGTGGCAACTAACCGATGCACACATGTGCCATGTCTTATGTTGATCACACTGTACTATACAAATGTAACCCTCCTACCACCTCCCCCCCCCTTTTAAACCATTCCTGTAGATCAATGTTGTTAAATATGTTTATAGTCCGAAGATAGCAGCGTGTAATATAAATGATATTATTTTTGATTTCAGGAAGCTACCGTACGTGACTAACTATGAGTGCACTGAATGACGCCTAATATAGAAGATTTTTGTGATGATATTTATTGCAGTACACTACTCCCTAACTGACTACCCACAACAAAGTTTTGGATCAATCTTTTAAATGAACTGTTTTTTTTTGTAAAGTGTTGTACAGCGCCTTATTAATTTTTTATGTCCTGTTCAAAATGTCAGCTATGTAAGAACAGCTATTAACTTCCATATAATAAGTAGCGCACGCTTTGGCGCCCTTGTACTTTTTTCTTATGTTTCAATTTCAAAAAGAAAAATTAAAGCTTATTTAAATATTCTTGACTTCAATATTTTCTGATGATTATATAGAACTAGGGAATTGTGTCCAAAAACGACAGAAAACATCATTTAGACTCTGATAAGGTCTAAGAAAGTGTACAACTGTACAATCGTTGACGAATGATTGTTGATCATTGATACACTGTTGACTGAAAAGAACTATAGGAAAATAGAACAAAGATTGATAGCCGGTTATAGGGAAACAAACATTACAAGATCACGGTAGAATATAAAATGAATGTTCAGTTAACGAGTCTTGAGAAGAAATTTATAAAACAACCACCAGCAATTCGGACAAATTGGGCCCACTGAACGGGATCTGAAAAACCTACTATATCACACGAGCAGAGTACGCGATAGAATTTCGAAATATTTACAATACATCATCTACGAAAGACAAGTTAGGTAGATGTTTTCGCACTTCGATCGCGTCCATCAGTTCTTGTAATGATGTTTGTCTAAATAAAGGGAAGAAAAGCACATATAATGAATTTTTCTCACCGCATTAGGAAGGCTAACAAAAATAGAGAAATAGAAAATGGATATTACTTGAATGCTTCTACATCGTGAGGTACACAGTTTCGAACTTTTATCAGTGGCTATACATGCGATTAAATAATTTACGGAAATTAGATTTCATTTCGATAACAAGGAAATGATTGTATTTTGATTCTTATACTTGTAAATTATTCGTTCTCACTGAACCAAAAAGTCTTAGCAAGCACTAGCATCAGCAATAATCCGGTCCTCATATTTTTGTAGAATATTTAAAATACGATTCTTGTTGTGAAGCTTTGATAATTCAGAGGATGACTATTTTAATGTAAAGAATCTTCATTTGTGTACAATCCTAGTAAATAGTTACTCTTCTGATTTTACTCAATAAAAACAACCGAAGTCCAAAAATGACCAGTAGTTATTCTTTTACTCATCACTTACTACTTAGTTATAAAACTTGATGGGATAACCAAAGATAATTAATGTTTATGAAAATCACCCTATAATATCAACCTCTAAAAAATAGTTACTTTTGCGACGTCATGGAAGTGCACAACAATTTTTGTTGTGCGTATGAACTATTAACAAAGCGGTTTTGGCTGAATGCCAACGAAATGGATCATTTTAACTATTCAGGATGTAACTATGAATTCATCACACATACCAGTTAATTAATATCTACTATTAAGTGTAAAAGGCGAATTTCTAATTACCAGGACGACAGATATCCAGTAAGCTTAGACTAAATTCCAAGAGAGCAAGAACAAATATTTGTGTATCTTGCTCTCTTGAAATTAATAAAAAGAACAAAGTGTATGAAATAGACTAAATTCAATAGCTACTTCGCATAATTAGAAAAAATTGCGACTTACTGTTTATGTAAGACATTAAATAGGATACTAATGACAGATTAATAGAATTCATCTGAAAATTTAATTCATTGCACTACTACACTCACTTCTCTTTATGAATTGCAAGCTTCGCTTCACTTATTCGGACTAAAGCCCGCAATTTCTTGGACTCCGCTGAAAGTTCCCCATACAAAACACTTTGTAGTCGATCGAAATTTTTCGACTCAATTTGAGCCTGTAAGAAAGAATATGCATTTTGCTAATTAAAATTATGACATCGTTGGGAAAATTTTACCGAATAGTAGAAAATGAAAGTTATACTTACTTCTTGTTCAAGACGTTGTAGCATATCATCTTGATACTTAGAAATAAATACAGGGTCGAAAAACGATTTCATTTCCAAACTGTTCAGAGTATCCGTGATTTTCTCTAAACTAGAACCATTTTCGGATAATGTTACAGGTGATAAGCCTCTTTTGAT
Organism: Schistosoma mekongi; assembly: GCA_034768735.1. Taxonomy (NCBI): domain Eukaryota; kingdom Metazoa; phylum Platyhelminthes; class Trematoda; order Strigeidida; family Schistosomatidae; genus Schistosoma; species Schistosoma mekongi. Next base: position 13,957,294 of record CM068306.1, read on the forward strand.
TGTGATGTCAACTGCCACATTAATAGAATGACTTGAGCGAACTGATGGGGAAACAGAGGTAGGACTGGGTAAATTTGGGATCTCTCTTTTGTCGACGACATCCGGTGTATTATCAGCCGTATTAATAGAATTGCTAACATTTGAGAAATTACAAGCAGAGAAAGGAGACGCTGAGGCATCTAAAGCGGGATTAACTTTATTAAACAGGAATGAATCAGTAGCCAAACGATTAGTAGTGCTAATGCGTGACCTGCTTATTGAAATTGAAGGAGAAAATAACCACAATCACAACGTGAAATGGCTGAAAGCGATACTGAGAGGACAAATAAAAAAATCAACCAAGAACGATTGTATACATATTGATTACGCACACTTTTAAAAATATTTGATCTGAGGTTTGCAAATGTTAGGGTTTCACACATCCGGAAATTGACGTGCTTAAACCCAACATGTCAATTTATCGTTTATGTAATAATCCCTGATGCATAAGAAACTAAATTAATACACAATACCGGTTAATAAAACCCGAGTTGCTTTTCTGATTAAATGGTTATCCTCCCTAAATTCGCATGACAGACACTATGTTAACTTGTGACTTCAGTAAAAAGACTGGGTGTCTACGCACAGAGGAGAGCCTTCTAAGTGATCAACAGGGACTTGATAGTCACATGTCAAATAATTACGACCGCCATCTACATCTTAAAGACCATAACCTGTTTATAGTTAGCGCCAACCTAGACTTGAACTGATTGCGATTAATGGATGCACAAGACCCACTCTTTTTGGAGCATTTATCATGATTCTGATTACCATTTGGTAGGCATCAAACTAATCTTGGGTCTCAACGTTCGCACCTCCCGTCACAATCAAGTATCAAACTAAATTAGCTGCCAAGCCGCTGGCTGGGTCTGCATAACCCCACGCACGTGGTAAGGTCATCTGCCTTTATAAAAAAATAGGGCTTTTCTATGTTTTCTGATGAGTCACAAGTTCGACAGTATGTGTATTTCCCAAAGTTACAAAAAAGTTGTCTAAGGACCAAAAAATCAAGTGAATACTTAAGGGGTAGAGATAACTGCTGGCAGCATTTTCAATGAGTCGGAACAATTGTCTGGTGTCAGTAAAATAAGTAGTTGAAGGTGAGCTAATTGGTAACAACCAAAAGCATCTCCAAAGCTGCATAGATCACTGTAAGGAATGCGTAAACTAATCTGTCGCTCTGACAACGCCGAACAGACTCCTATGTTTTTAGATCAGTGACTATCTACCCACCGAATGAAGCTGAGATCCTAGTCCCAACTAATGAAGCGACATGTCACGAATCTCAGAAAACCTACGTTCTCTTTTAAAAAGATGGGAGCAAAATCTGATCGAAGAACTGACCACGATGTTTGCAGAGAACTGAGACATTAACAATTACCTGGGTATGCTACTAATGGCATCTAAAATAGTCTGTGTTATTATCCTCAGACTGCAAAACTTGTGAAATTCTGACACCTCCCTCATGGAGAAAGGATAACTCAGTAGCTTAAGGAAATACTAGATATGGCTCGATAAGTCAAGGGAGATCCAGCTGCGGTATTCCATTACATTATTTTTGGAAGTAAGATGAGCCCTCCTGATTAAAATAAAGCCATTGTAATTATATTTTTTAATGAACTGTATCGTTTGTTGAATACCAATCGTTAGTTGTTGAATGCACAAACTTCTCTTTTGTTTTAGAAAAAATATTGATATTTCATCTATGCGGGGCACATTTGGTGCCCTATCGTACCATGTCTTGCTGTAAGAAATTAGCAGAAAGCATCCAGAATTAATTCTTAAAATACTCGACGTCATTACTTTTTTCTTAATTTATCTTCATTTCTGCTGTGACTTAAGTACCTTATTTTGCGATGTGTCGCAAACGAAAATGATATCTGATCACTGGAATTCGGTTGCAACCATTTCACAGCTAAATTAGGTGACGTTGAGACTTGATTTTATAGTCAGATCTATCGATAAATGATACTTATCTAATAAACAAATCATAAACTAATCAGGGTAAATATCTCATAAGACAACGTATATAACATTGTCAACAGAAGCGAAGGTTGCAATAAAATCTGCATTGAAATGTGTTCTAGGCTAACATTTACATTTACTAGTTAAATATTGGTGGAAATATCTAATAGTCAAAATATCTACAGGCGTTGCCAGTTGTTCAGAAACTCCTCAGACAAAAAAAATGAATGAATTACGGTAAGCAATTTAGTGTCTATAATCACGATGTAATATTAAAAAGGAATTAGTAATACTTTCGGAACGAAAAGAACATACCCGCTTTGTAATGTGAAGGGAGGGCTATGATGACCAGACGTGGACAAAGTTTCTTTATTCACAAGACCTGAAATATGGAAAAAGAAAAATTTATCAATTAGATTGGCATATTCTTCAACTAAACATCACATTCATCGCTGCGTATTCAAAAACAAGTGATAATAATTTAAAATACTAAAAGGAATGTTAACTCCGCCTGTAGCCCTTCAAGGGTTACTGCCGGTCCCAAGCCCGGATAAAGCAGGAGGGTTGGGCATAGGGCTAGCACCCCCATCCCGTAAAACCCAAACTTGCTAAAAAAAAAAAAGCAAACCAGATTAAACAAGATAAACCATTTAAACTCTGCCCTGGGAGTGGAAAGACTGTTTATGACGCCTCATGATGAAAGCCGAAATTCTTCGGAAGTCATGAGGCCGATGCCTCCCCTTCTAACAACCAGAGCAAATATTTTTATAGGTACATGGAATGTTCGAACAATGTGGGAGAGCGGGAAGACAAATCAAATAGCTGCAGAAATGAAGAGATACAACTTGACAATACTCAGAATCAGCGAAACCCATTGGACTCGAGCTGGACAGAAAACATTGGCTTCGGGAGAGACGCTACTATACTCCGGCCACGAAGAGGAAAATGCTCCTCACACCCAAGGAGTTGATCTGATGCTGTCCAAAAAAGCACATAATGCACTTGTGGGATGGCAACCACATGGTAACTCCGCCTGTAGCCCCTAGGGTTGCTGCCGGTCCCAAGCCCGGATAAAGGAAAAGGGTTGGGCATAGGGCTAGCAACCCCATCCCGTAAAACAGCAAACGTGCTAAAAAAACGCCCTACCAGTAAAAACCTTTATAACCATTTTCACTCTGCCCTGGGAGTTGGAAGGTATGTTATGACGCCTCATGGTGGAAGCCGAGCTTCTTCGGAAGCCACGAGGCCGATGTCTCTTCTGACAACCAGAGCAACAATTTATATAGGTACGTGGAATGTCCGCACGCTGTGGGAAACAGGGAGGACCATGCAAATAGCCGAAGAAATGAAAAGATACAACCTGAAGATACTTGGAATAAGCGAAACGCATTGGGTGCAAGCTGGACAGCAACGGTTATCCTCGGGAAATGTGCTTTTATACTCCGGCCACGAAGAAGAAAACGCCCCACACACACAAGGAGTAGCATTGGTGTTATCCCAAGATGCATGGAAGTCTCTTATAAGATGGGAACCTCATGGACCTAGGATCATCACAGCATCCTTCAAGACGAAGAAGGAAGGGATTGCAATGAATGTCATCCAGTGCTACGCACCCACCAATGACAGCCACGAAGACGAAAAAGACCAGTTCTATGCGAGGCTGCAGTCAATCATCGAGAAATGTTCAGCCAAGGACCTGACCATTCTGATGGGCGACTTCAACGCCAAGGTCGGAGTGGATAACACCGGGTATGAAGACATCATGGGACAACATGGAGTGGGAGAAAGGAATGATAACGGTGAGAGGTTCGTGAACTTATGTGCCTTCAACAAAATGATTATAGGTGGCACCATTTTCTCCCACAAACGTATACACAAAACTACATGGGTTTCACCGGACCACATTACGGAGAACCAAATCGACCACATCTGCATCAATAAGAAGTTTAGAAGGACCATGGAAGACGTAAGAGCAAGGAGAGGAGCCGACATAGCTTCAGATCACCATTTGGTGGTGGCTAAAATGAAACTGAAGCTGAGGAAGCACTGGACAACTGGAGCAGCAGTATTACACAAGTTTAATACAGCCCTTCTCCGGGATACTAACAAACGCAACGAATTCAAATTAATTCTCAGCAACAAGTTCCAGGCATTTCAGGATCTACTAGAAAAAGGTGGAACTAATATGGAAGACAACTGGAAAGAGATTAAGGGAACAATAACCTCAACATGTCAGGAGGTTTTGGGTCTCAAGAAACAACATCAAAAAGAGTGGATTTCTGTTAGTACTCTGGACAAGATCCAAGAAAAAAGGAACAGAAAGACAGCGATCAATAACAGTCGGACAAGAGCAGAGAAAGCCAAGGCACAGGCCGAATACACCCAAGTCAACAAGCAAGTGAAGAGGAGCATCAGGTTGGATAAACGAAAATTTGTTGAGGACCTAGCAATGACAGCGGAAAAAGCTGCAAGAAAAGGAAATATTAGGCTCTTATACGATACAACGAAGAAGTTAGCTGGGAAATTCAACAAGCCAGAACGGCCAATCAAGAACAAGACTGGCAAACCAATCACTGAAGTGCATGAACAACGGAACAGGTGGGTAGAGCACTTCCAAGAACTCTTGAATAGACCAGCCCCAGTGAACCCACCAGTCATCGAAGCAGCAGCCACGGATCTCCCTATAAGCACAGACCCACCAACAGTCGAAGAAATCAAAATGGCCATCAGACAGCTCAAGAGTGGCAAGTCAGCAGGACCAGACAACATACCAGCGGAGGCACTGAAGACAGATATAGAAACAACTTCAAAGATACTCCACATTCTCTTCAGGAAGATTTGGGAGGATGAACAAGTTCCAGCACACTGGAAAGAAGGGTACCTCATCAAGATACCAAAGAAAGGCGATCTCAGCAATTGTGAGAACTACAGAGGCATTACCCTACTCTCAGTACCAGGAAAGGTCTTCAACAGAATGTTATTGAACAGATTAAAGGACCCAGTCGACGGACAACTCCGAGATCAACAGGCCGGATTCCGTAAAGATCGATCATGTACCGATCAAATCGCTACTCTACGGTTCATTGTTGAACAATCAATTGAATGGAATTCACCACTTTACATCAACTTCATCGACTATGAAAAGGCATTCGACAGCGTGGATAGGAGAATATTATGGAGCCTTCTACGATATTACGGCGTACCCGAGAAGATAGTCAACATCATACGAAATTCTTACGACGGACTACATTGTAAAATCATGCATGGAGGTCAGCTCACAGATTCATTCGAAGTGAAGACCGGTGTCAGACAAGGCTGCTTACTCTCGCCCTTCCTCTTCCTACTGGTCATCGACTGGATCATGAAGACTGCAACATGTGAAGGCACTCTCGGAATACAATGAACAACGTCGATGCAACTGGATGACTTGGACTTTGCAGATGACCGACGTAGCTCTTCTTTCTCACACACATCATCAAATGCAGAAGAAGACCAACAATATAGCAGCAGCCTCAGCAGCAGTAGGCCTCAACATACACAAAGGGAAAAGCAAGATCCTCCGATACAAAACAACAAACACTAACCCAATTACACTTGACGGAGAAATTCTGGAAGACGTTGAAACCTTTACATATTTGGGCAGCATCATCGACAAACGAGGAGGGTCTGATTCGGATGTGAAGGCGCGGATTGGTAAGGCAAGGGCAGCATTTCTACAACTGAAAAACATCTGGAACTCAAACCAACTGTCAGTCAATATAAAAGTCAAAATTTTCAACACAAATGTGAAGACAGTCCTGTTGTACGGAGCTGCAACTTGGAGAACTACGAAAAGTATCCTTCAGAAGATACAAGTATTTATAAACAACTGTCTGCGTAGGATTCTTCGGATCTGTTGGCCAGATACCATCAACAACAACCTGTTGTGGCAGAGAACTAATCAACTTCCAGTTGAGGAAGAAATTAGGAAAAGACGCTGGAGATGGATTGGACACACACTGAGGAAACCATCAAACTGTGTCACAAGACAAGCACTGACTTGGAATCCTAAAGGCCACAGAAACAGAGGAAGACCCAAGAACACATTGCGTCGGGAATTGGAAACAGACATGAAGAGAATGAACAGCACTTGGGAAGAGCTAGAACAGAAAGCCCAGGACAGAGTTGGCTGGAGAATGCTGGTGGGCGGTCTATGCTCCACTTGGAGTAACAGGCATTGATTGATTGATTGAACCACATGGACCCAGGATCAACTCCGCCTGTAGCCCCCACAGGGTTTCTGCCGGTCCCAAGCCCGGATAAAGGAGGAGGGTTGGGCATAGGGTTAGCAACCCCATCCCGTAAAACAACTATCATGCTAGAAAACAGTTCACGAGTAAAAACCTATATAACCATTCCAACTCTGCCCTGGGAATTGGAAGGACCAATATGACGCTTCATGGTGAAAACCGAGTTCCCTCGGAAGCCATGAGGCCGATGCCCCCCTTCTGACAACCGGAGCAACAATTAATGTACTCGACCGACCTCAAACAGCTGTCCCCTGAACACTGCGGTCACACTCTCAGGTCATCACGACCTCCTCTAATCCTCTTTCTCTTTCAGGTTCCTCAAGAATGACCCTTCCACGGTGTAGGCAATCGGGAAGTGATAACCGCCCTCATACCTCTGACAGCACAAGAGATCATTTTGCTCGAGGTCAAATCCCACCCTCAACTCTCAATAACTCCCTTATTCCCACGATTAACCCGACGAGCCTAACCTTATCACCTCACGCCTCTAATGCTAATGGTTTGAGTTCACAAAACGTTATTCCTGGTCTCCTGAAACCTCGCACTAAACTACATATCGGAGCTTTTAACGTTCGAACCTTAGGCCAAATAGGACAACAGGCCTCCCTAGCCATGACCCTTAATTCTCGTTCCATCGATGTCTGCTGTGTCTCTGAAACGCGTATACAGGATCCAAGTACAATCATTCACCTGACCTCACCTTGTGAAAATAAAGAACCGGTCCGGTTCACCCTTCGTGTTTCCGGAGACCCCACCGCTACCACTCGAGGCCTTGCTGGTGTAGGTATAGCACTAAGTTCAAAAGCTGAACAGGCTCTCCTTGACTGGATTCCCATAGACAGTCGGTTATGCGCTGTCCGTCTAAACGGGACGGTGAGAACTCGGAAAGATAGGGACACACGCCGTTGCCTCTTTGTTGTCTCTGCCTACGCTCCCACTGATTGCAGCACTGATGAAGTAAAAGATGAATTTTACAGAAAGCTTTCAGACCTCCTTCGTAAAGCTAAGCGTACTGATGTAGTGATTATAGCTGGTGACTTTAATGCCCAAGTAGGTAGATTAGACGAAACCGAAAGGCACCTAGGTGGATCCTATGGTGTCGAGGCCTAACGAACAGATAATGGCGACCGTTTATTACAACTGTGCTCAGATAATCGTCTATTTCTCGCAAGCACTAACTTTAAACATAAAGAAAGACATAAGTTGACATGGCGGCCTCCACAGTCAACTCAACGTTAGTCTCAAATAGACCACATTGCCATCAGCCACCGTTGGAGAGGCTCGATAGAAGACTGCCACTCATTTCGGAGTACATGTTTAGACTCAGACCACGCTTTAATACGAACGCGTATTAGTCTGCGTCTCACTGGACGTAAAAGACCCACGGCAAAGATCCCCATAAGAGTCCAACTTAATGATGAAAAAGTCAAGAATATATTTCAGGACCAACTTAAAAACCAATTAGTGAACTGTATAAACGATACCCACCACGAGTCAGCTTGGAATGATATCCAAAAAGCTGTTGAAACAACAGTGATATCTATTAGTGAACTAAACCAAAAAGTTAGGAAAACTCAGTGGATTTCAGCTGCGTCTACTGAACTGATAGACGCTCGGCAACACATCCCGTCTAGTCCTAAATACGATGAGGAGCGAAGGCAACTTAAACGCAAACTGGTTAAAAGCTTACGAAATGATCGAGATCAGTGGTGGGTGGCGAAAGCTAGAGATGGAAAAGGCAGCGGCAATAGGCAACAGTAGGCAACTGTTCAGACTTATCAAGGAAACGGGCATCAAAAACCCAACTGTAAGTGAAAGTATCGCAGAAAAAGATGGGAGCACTATTCACTATCAATCCAGAAAATTGGACCGATGGGCAGAACACTTTAAGGGACAGTTCAATTGGCCCTCGGCGTCATCCCAGTTGCCCACCATTCCCAAGCAATCTGAATGGCAAGTTAATGCTGGTCCCCCAAGTCTTAGTGAGGTTGAGAAGGCTATAGGGAACCTAAAGCGAGGTAGAGCAGCAGGACCCGATGGGTTGACCCCTGAGATATTTAGGGATGGTGGTCCGGTTTTAGCAGCGAGATTAACCGGGATCCTGGCTAGAATCTGGGAATTGGGCGTAATCCCACCTGACTGGTCTCAAACACTAATTGTTCCAATCTATAAAAAAGGACAGAAGTCCTCCTGTGACAATTACCGAGGAATCAGCTTAACTAATATAGTGTCCAACAATAGTTGTATTCCTTGACCTTAAGGCGGCATTTGACTCTATCGATCGTAAGGTTATGTGGCAATTTCTATCAATGAAAGGCGTACCACAGTAGTACATTAACCTTATACAAGCTCTTTACTTGAACACCACATATCGAGTGAGAGCTTATGGCAGATTGTCATCAGAACTGATTACCTCTAGTGGTGTTCGTCAAGGTTGTCCGCTTTCCCCATTTTTATTTAATGTTATCATTGATATACTTTTAGAGTTGACATTTTCATCGTCTGACTTCGGCGGGGTTAACCTCCTTCCAGGAGATAAACTAGCTGACTTAGAATATGCGGATGATATAGTTCTCTAAGCCGAAGATGCTGATAAAATGCAGAATCTTTTGACTACCTTAAACAAGAATGTAAGGATGTTTGGGATGCGATTCTCTCCACCCAAATGCAAAATGTTACTTCAGTATTGGCTTGATTCGACACCGAAGTTAGTGATAGGGAGTGAGGCAGTTGAATGTGTTGACCGCTTCACTTATCTTGGGAGTCTCATCAGCCCTGACGGTCTGGTGTCTGCTGAAGTCTCTGCGCGTATACATAAGGCATGATTAGCTTTTGGGAATTTGCGTCATCTGTGGCGTAGGCGAGACATCCGACTATTGACCAAAGGACGCGTTTACTGCGCAGTAGTTCGGTCCGTCTTACTTTATGGATGCGAAACATGGCCCTTAAGGATAGAGGATATTCGTAGGCTCCTGGTATTCGATCATAGATGTCTTCGAAGCATTGCTCGTGTTTTCTGGGACCACGGAGTAAGCAATACGTGGGTTAGGAATAGAGTACTAAGTAGATACGGTAAGTCTATTGATGAAGTAGTAAATCTTCATCAGCTAAGGTGGTTAGGACATGTGTTACGTATGCCTGACCACCGCCTACCTCGACGAGCAATGCTGTCTGGTGTAGGAGCAGGGTGGAAGAAACCTAGGGGCGGCCAAACCAAAACATGGCACCAGTCCATGAAGTCATTGACAATTGGGCTGAGCCATGTTAATAGGTGCAGACTACCTGGTTGGGGTCCGCGTGACGCTCGTAATAAATGGTTAGAGACTTTGGGTGATATGGCTCAAAATCGTTGGCAATGGCGCAGGTGCATCCACTCCTTATCTTCCTCCAAATCCTAAGTTTCTGAACTTATCATAATTTCCTCTTTACTGAATCATATTTTCTTAAATGTTCTCGGTCTCTATTCCCTTCCATGAATACTAACTCTGCTACTACCTTCCCCACTATGGGATTTGACTCGACAATTTAATCTCTATCTGCTAATTGAGGCATGGCAACTTGAACTAACGTACGCATGTACCAAGTTCTACGTTGCAACTGTCTGTCTGTCTGTCTGGACCCAGGATCATCAAAGCATCTTTCAAAACAATGAAGAAAGGGATTACAATGAATATTATCCAATGCTATGCACCAACCAACGACGGCAACGACGAAGACAAAGATCAGTTTTACGATAGACTGCAATCAATTATAGCAAAGTGTCGGGGAAAGGATCTGACAATCCTGATGGGGACCTAAACGCCAAAGTCGGAATGGACAACATTGGATATGAAGAAATCATGGGACAACAGGGGCTGGGAGAAAGAAATGACAATGGTGAAAGACTAGCAAACCTATGTGCCTTCAACAAATTGGTTATAGGTGGTACAATATTCCCTCACAAACGCATACACAAGGCTACATGGGTCTCACCGAATCATACTACAGAGAATCAAATCGATCATATATGTATCAATAAAAAATTTAGAAGATCCATGGAAGATGTAAGAACCAGGAGAGGAGCTGACATAGCTTCAGACCACCACTTGGTGGTTTCTAAAATAAAACTGAAGCTAAAGAAGCAGTGGACAACTGGAGTAGCAGCAGTACAACGGTCCAATACAGGCTTTCTCCGAGACACTGACAAACTCAATGAATTCAAAATATCTCTCAACAACAGATTCCAAGCCTTACAAGATCTGCCGAAAGAAGAAGAAACCACTATGGAGGATAACTGGAAAGGAATCAAAAAAGCACTAACTTCAACGTGTCAGGAGGTTCTGGGCCACAAGAAGCACCATTATTAGGAATGGATCTCCACTGGGACATTGAGCAAAATTCAACAAAGGAGGAACAAGAAGATAGAAATCAACAACAGCCGAACAAGAGCAGAAAAATTCAAGCCTCAAGCTGAATACTCAGAAGCAAATAAGCAGGCAAAGAAGAGCATTAGAGCCGACAAACGGAAATACATCGAAGGCCTTGCAACGACAGAGGAGAAGGCTGCAAGAGAAGGAAATATGAAACAGCTATACGACACAACGAAGAAACTGGCAGATAAACATGGTAAACCAGAGCGACCGGTCAAGAACAAAGAAGGCAAGACACTCATTGAGATTCAAGAACAAAAGAATAGGTGGGTAGAGCACTTTGAGGAACTTTTAAATAGGCCAGCTCCACTGAACCCACCCACAAGACATCGAAGCAGCACCTACAGATCTCCCTATAGATGTCAGATAGATGGAAGAAATCAAGATGGCCATCAGACAAATCAAAAGTGGGAAAGCAGCAGGACCTGACAATGTACCAGCTGAAGCACTCAAGTCAGATATCGATCTAACAGCAAGGATACTCCACGTTTTATTCAAAAAGATCTGGGAGGAAGAACACGTGCAGGCAGACTGGAAAGAAGGACATCTTACCAAGATACCAAAGAAAGGAGATTTGATCAAATGTGACAACTATAGAGGGATCACGCTACTGTCGATACCAGAGAAAGTCTTCAACAGAGTATTGTTGAACAGAATGAAAGATTCAGTGGAGGCCCAACTTCGAGATCAACAAGCTGGTTTTCGGAAGGATCGGTCGTGCACGGACCAAATCGCAACACTACGGATCATCGTTGAACAATCAACTGAATGGAACTCGCCACTGTACATCAACTTCATTGATTACGAGAAGGCGTTTGATAGTGTAGATAGGAGAACACTATGGGAACTTATTCGACACTACGGCGTACCAGAGAAACTCGTCAACATCATCCGGAACTCTTGCGACGGAACACAGTGCAAAATTGTGCATGGAGGACAACTGACAAATGCATTTTCAGTAAGGACCTGAGTCAGACAAGGTTGCCTGCTCTCACCTTTTCTCTTCCTCCTAGTAGTTGACTGGATCATGAAGACCTCAACATCTGAGGGGATGCACGGAATTCAATGGACAAGTAGGATGCAACTCGAAGATTTGGACTGCGCAGATGATCTAGCTCTTTTAGCACATACACACCAACAAATGCAAGCAAAGACAACCAGTGTAGCAGCAACTTCAGCATCGGTAGGCTTGAGCATACATAAGGGAAAGAGCAAGATTCTCAAATACAACACAGGGAGCACCAACCCAATTCAACTTGATGGAGAAACTCTGGAAGAAGTGAATACTTTCACATATCTGGGGAGCATCATCGATGAAAAAGGACGGTCCGATGCAGATGTAAAGACAAGGATTGGCAAAGCAAGGGCAGCATTCCTACACTTGAAAAACATTTGGAACTCAAAACAAATATCAACTAACCTCAAAGTCAGACTCTTCAATTCGAACGTGAAGACAGTCCTGCTGTATGGAGCTGAAACTTGGAGAATTACTGCAAACATCATCAGACGGATACAAGTATTTATAAACAACTGACTACGAAAGATACTGAATGTCCGTTGGCCGGAAATCATCAGCAACAGCTTACTATGGGAGAGGACAAACCAACTTCCAGCCGAAGAGGAAATTAGGAAAAGACGTTGGAAATGGATAGGACATACATTACGCAAACCATCAGACTGCATCACAAGACAAGCATTAACATGGAATCCTGCTGGGAAACGGAAAAGAGGAAGGCCAAAGAACACTCTGCGTCGAGAATTGGAAGCAGACATTAAAAGGATGAACAGCAACTGGAAACAATTGGAAAGGATTGCTCAGGACAGAGTTAAATGGAGAACCCTGGTGAGCGGCCTATGCTCCTCAGCGAGGAGTAACGGGCATAAGTAAGTAAGTAAGTAAAAAGAATGTTAATTCTTTCTAGCTATGCATGAACAGCTTTTTAAACTGTGACTCAATCAGCTGTGTTGTATTTAAGCAAATGACTCATGTTAGAAAATAGTATTAAGTAATATGAAGGTCATCAAAGACTAAATCAGTCATAAACTATTTTACGTTTAATAAAAACCACGTTTCGGTGGTCTGAGACTCAACAGTTTCAGAGCTAAGTGTCAAACCTTTAAAAGTTTATTCAATGTAAACATAGAACACAAAATTTTTTATGCAGATTAGGATCTCAAAATTTTGTAACTAAGATGGCAGCATTAAAGTGCAGTCAGAAATAATATTCTTCGATAGTAAGAGCGCTTACTAGGCAATGAGCTGGAATAATTTGAAAGACTTAAAGTATAACATTATAAGATCATTCAAATAGATTCCTAACAAAGTACGAATTATATTCATTTAAAAGATCAACACCACACAATCACTAACATAAGCAGGAACTACTAAAACATTATAAAACACAGTGTGTAATAATTAGGGATGAGTATGTATGAACAACGCAGAACCTGGCACATATGTGAATCGGTCCAAGTTGCAATACCTCGAAGATATCTATGGCCGAATACTAGGAACCTACGAGTATCCTCTATCCTTAATGGTCACGTTTCATATCCATAAAGTAAAACTGGTCAGTAGACGGATGTCTCACCTACGCCACAAGTGACACAAATTGACAAAAGCCAATCGAGTCCTCTGTATATGAGCTGAGACTTCATTTGACACCATATCATCAAGGCTGATGAGACTCACAATAAGTATAGTGGTCGACACGCCCAACTACTTCGCTCGCTATCACTAACTTCGGTGCCGACTTGGGGAACCGGTACTAATTTGCCATTCAGATTGCTTGGTGGTGGTGGGTAACTTAAATGAGGCCGAGAGCCAGTCGAACTTTTCCCTAAACTGTTCTGCCCATCGGACTAATCTTCTGGATTGACAGTGGATAATAGTTCCATCTGTTTATGAGACAGCTTCACTAACAGCTGGACTTCTGATACACGTCTCCTGGATAACTCTGAACAGTTGCCTACTGTTACCTATCGCTGTTGCCTTTCCTGGACTAGCACCACGGTATCATTGGAACGGTGGAAAAAGGTGGCTACTAGCCATCTGTTGGCATGAGGTATCGGCAAGCAGAATTATCAACATGCTAGTGATGGTCTAAGGTATTTCAAGAGGGGGAGAAATCCCCACCCACGGCATAACAGGGCCATTTTATTCTGGTTTGACCGTCTCCTGCTTTCTTTAGCCTTACTCCTACGCCAGTCAGCAGTGTGCGATAATTTGGCAAACGCAATACATGTCCCAACCACCTCACTAGACGAGAGTTCACAACCTCATCAACCGATTAGTCATCTGTGCCCACTACTCTAACATCTAGCCTCGTCTATTTTCATATCCTATGCTTCACACTTATAGGTTAATACTAATTAGACTGCTATGCAGTACACGAGGCTTTCCGTCCAGAGACGGACATCTCGCCTATGCTACGTCGGCATAAGTTGACAATAACCAACCCACACACACTAGAGCTGGTTAATGAGACTTCCGAGACAAGTAAAATAGTCAACTCACTCAAGTGCCTCACTATATATGATCAATTCAGGTAATGTATATATGTATGTGAAAACAACCTGACATATATATACATCGGTCCAAGTTGTAATACCTCGAAATCACAACAAGATTAACACCACATTAGTGGAAGTGGAAGTTATTTTAATGATAACAATACCGAAGATAAAGAAAAGTGGATAAGTAGAATATGATTAAGGGGGGAGAATATTGATGGTGAAAAGAAGGCTATGAAGTAATTTTAAGATCATTATTTAAGGGATAATAAGAGTGAACACGCCAGTGCCACTGTGAACGATTCTGAATCATGTCGTTCAGTCTCTAACCAGTAATTGCGACATTCACACCCACCCCAACCAGGTAGTCTTCATCATAGAGACAAGTCTTAGATCAGCAGTCAGTGACCTCATGGACTGATGCCACGTTTTGTTTGGCCGCCTATAACTTTCTACCATCCTACCCCTATATCAGTAACCATCGCGTATCGAATTAGGTAGTGGTTGGACATTTGTAACATATATCCCAACCACCTCAGTCAACAAAGACTAACAATTTCATCAACTAGTTCTCTATCTTTTCCTAATAACCTGCGTCTAACCTAATTTTTGCTTACCCGGTGATTACAGGAAACGCGAGCGATGTTTCGAAAATACCGATGATGAAATACCAAAAACTTACGAGTGTCATAAACTCTTAAAGGTCACGTTTCACATGCATACAGTAAGACAGAGAGGACTACTGCATAGTACACTCGTCCATACGTTGAAAGACAAATATCTCGCCTATGACATAGATGACGTAAGTTGGTGAAAGCCAAACGAGCTTCTCGAATCCTCGACGAGATTTAATCAGACACCAATATATTAGGGTTTATCAGATTACCAAAATAAGAAAAGTGATCGACGCGATCAACTAATTTACTTCTGATCTTTAGCTATGGTGTTGAGGTAGACCAATCTTGAAGCAATAGTTTGTGTTTAGATGAGGAGGAACGCATCCCGAACATATTTGGATTGTTGCTCGGTGTTATCAAAAGACTACATTTTATTAGCGACTTCACCCGAAACTATGATGTCTCTGTATTATAAGTCAGCTAGTGGACCTCCTGGTAGGTCGGTTCGTGTAAAGTCAGACTATGAATTATTTTCAGCAGTAAATCTATTAGACACTATATTAATCAGACTAATTCCTCTACAGTTATCGCCGGATGACTGGGACGATTAACGATCGACACCAGTCAGATGGAAGTACGTCCAAATCCCAAACATTAGCCAAAATACCAATCAACCTAATAGTTAAAGTGGGACCACTACCCTTAAAGACCTCTGAAGTCAACCCATCCGGACTCGCCGCTCTTTCTGGTCTCAGATTAGCTATAGCTTTTGGAACTTCTTTAGTAGTCGACTTATCATTCATGCTGCCTGGAAATAGTGCGTAGTTCTGGAGCAGCCGGAGGCCACCTTAATTGACCCATGTAGTGCTCGGTCCATCCTTTTAAACATCTAGACTGAGAGCAGATTATCGTTCCATCTTTCTCGGAGATTATCTCACTAACACCATTTCCTTTGCTTTCGTCACCCACTACTGCTCGCGAACGTTCCACAGACTTGTTGTCAGTCTAAATCTCATTTCTTTTTGCTCCTCATAGTGTACGAAGCCTGACGGGATAATTTTACGGAAGTTTATCAGCTGACCAAAAGTCGAGATGCAGTGCTTTTTCCTGACTTGTTAATTCAAGTCCTTGATAGATATCACTGATGAGTCTACAGCCGTTTGAACATCTTGTCAAGTAACATTCAGGTGTATCGCGTCTTTATAGTAGCCCACGTGATTCTTCAGTCGTTCCTGGAACTTAATCTTGGATTTCTCGTCACTGAACTCAATTTTAATAGGTATCGTTGTCGTGGTTTTTCTCCACCCAGAAAGATTCAGGCAAATCCATGCTCGCACTAGAGCATCACCAGAATTTAAACTCACTAAAGGAAGAACAGCAATCTTCTATCGAGCCTCTCCAACGGTGATGGTGATATGGTGTATTTGAGTCCACCGTTGAGTAGGTTCAGGAGATCGCCACGTTAGACGATGTTGCTCCTTATGCTTAGAATCCCTGCTTTCTCTCCGTTATGTGCTCTCTCGGCTGGAACACCAGAGCACCCACTTGAATCTTTCTCAAAGTAACTCAAGCTACCTACTTAGGCCTTAAAATTAGCTGTTATGAGTACCAAACATGAATGTTTAGCCCTATGAAAAAGCTTAGGAAGCTTTCTGTAAAATTCATCCGGGCAGCACTCAGTGGAAGCGTAGGCAGAAACGACGAAAAGACGACGGCGTATATCTCTATCCTTCCGAGTTCCTACCAAACCCTTTAATCAAACGGCATACATGCTACTGTCGACAGAAATCCATTCAAGAAGTGCTTGTTCTGGCCTCATATTTAATGCAATGCCTACGCCAACTAACACATGAGAATTCGGCAGATAAATAAAGAGTGCATCATGTAGGTTCTTCATACTAGCTAGGTGAGATCAGGTGAATGACCACGCTAAGATCTTGTGTACGTATTTCGGAGACACAACACAACAATGGCGGAGGATCCTAATGTATTAAGCTAGGGAGGTTTGCTGCTAATCTGACATATAGTTTGTACATTAAATGCTTCAGTGTGAAGTTAAGAGCGTGGTCTCAGTATGGTAGGGGCACTATTTCGTGGGCTAGAATCATTGGTACTGATGGTACCTGAGAAAGTGAAAGATAAGGATTTAGGTTTGAAAGTAGGGATAAAGGAAATATTAGCAATTGAAAGAATTTGATTAAAACGAAGTGATCTTGGGTGGTGTTAGCCGTATGACGACGATTATCACTTACTGGTTGCTACACTGTGAAAAGGTTCTTCTTCCTGATGCACCTGAAAAGCGAATTGGGTTAGGGTTGATCTTAGTGACCTGGGAGCAATACCACAGTGAACGAGGGACAAGCGTTTGAGGCCAGTTAAACACGGCCTTTTCTAGAGATTCTTGTTGTAGTAGCTTCGTGCTTGTTAAAGCCTTGCTGCAGGAGACGGAAATCCGTGGAGTAAGATAAAGAGTTCATTTTTTCAGGATCAATAATTTTTAACCCCACTCTCCCTTTGTGGGGAGGCAGCATAGCTGTCAAGCAGATTGTCCAAGGAAAACACCTTACTGCCTTCACACCTCTGTACAGTCAGTAGTATGACTTCGTTTTCGAATCTTGTGTTTGCAACTAAACTATAACTGATTCGCCGAGCATGGTAGGACCTTGGCGGACGATTGTTCCAGTCAATATAGTCCAATCGAATCCTCACGACAAGCAAGCCCAACAACCACGTCAAGGTAGCAGAAAGGATAGGAATCATTTCCTATATTTAGCTCAGGTACTGATGAAGACCGGCCCTGGGGCAATAATCTGGGTTTAGAGGGAAAAAAACGCATTCCCAACGGTGGCTAATGGCGATATGGTCTTTGAGTCCACCGTTGAGTAGGGCCAGGAGCTCGCCACGTTAAACGATGTCGCTCCTCATGCTAGAAATAAACGATTGTTTGAGCAAAGTTGCAGCAGACGGTCGCCGTTATCCGTTTTCTGAGCTGGAACACTGAAGCATCCACTTTAATGTCTTTCAGATTAGTTCAAGCTACCTATTTGGGAGTTAAAATCACCAGCCAAGATTACCAAATCTGAGTGTTTGGTCCTTTGAAGTAGTTGAGAAAGTTTTCTGTAAAATTCACCCTTCACTTCATCCAGCCTGTAGTCGGTGGGAGCGTAGGCAGAAACAACGAAAAGACAACGGCGAGTGTCCCTATCTTTCCGAGTTCTTACACCCATCGTCGAACCTCATTATTACACCGTCTAGCCCACGAGAAGTTGCTGTTGAATCGCCAGATAAACGAAGAGTGTATCGCGAAGGTTGTTCACTCTGACTAGGTGAGGTCAAGTGAATGACCACGCTAGTATCCTGTATGTGTGTTTCGGAGACACAACATACATCAATGGCACGGGATTCTAATGTCTTAGCTTGGGAGGTTTGTTGCCCTATTTGACGCAGGGTTCGTACATTGAATGCACTAATGTCAAGTTTGAGTCGTGGTCTTAGTATACTCAGGACGTTACTTCGTGGGCTGGAATCGTTGGCACTGATGACACAGGAGGAAGCTGAAGATAGGGATTTAGGCTTGAAGGTAGGGACAGGATAAATATTAGGAATAGAAGAAGGAGTTTGATTAAAATGACGGTGATCTTGTGCGTTGTTAGAGGTATGAGGGCGGTTATCTCTTCCCAGTTGCCCACACTGTGAAAGGGTTCTTCTAGATGTACCTGAAAAGTAAATTGGATTAGGGTTGGTCTGAAAGACCTGGGAGCGTGACCGCAGTGCTCAAGGAGCAACTGCTTGAGGCCAATTTTACACACGGTTTTTCGAGAGACGTTTTTCTTGTTGTAGCTCCGTAGTTGTTGGAGACTTACTGCCGGAGACGAAAATCCGTGGAGTAAGGTGAGGTGTTTATTTTTAGAGTCGACCATTTCTAACTCCACCCTTCCTTTGTGTGAAGGCAGCATCACTATTATGCTGGTTGTCTGAGGAAAACACTTTACTGCCGTCACACCTCTGTACAGCCAACAGTACAACTTCGTCCTCGGACCTTATATTTGTTGCTTATGGTCTCACCACTCTTCAACCGGTCTGTCCGATATGATAGGAGCTTAAGGAAAGATTGTTCCAGCCAGTATAACCTGATTAAGTCATCACGATAGGCAAGCCCAACCATCACACCATGGTAGCAGCACGGTCTGGTAATGTCTTCGTATTCTAAGTCGACTAGTGGACCTCCTGGTAGATCGATTGATGGAAAGTCACACGAATTATTTTCAGTAGCCATTTCAGAAGCCCTGAAGATAATCCGCAGTCACACAACAGGTAATAACAACACATGTACGGGATTACTTCTATATCATACTATTGAGGTTTGATTCACTTAATTGCATGTTACAAAACATATCCTAACCTAAATAAATGCATATTTTGGTCCAAAAGCCTAGCAACTGGTCCGTAAGAGTACTATAAATTTTAGTTAGCACACAAAAACAATACTATAATCACAAAATACGGACGGCTAAAAATATACTTACTTACTTGGGACCGGCAGTAACCCTAGAAGAGCTACAGGCGGAGTTAATAAAATTAATACAACCTCTTTAATCAATCTACCATTAACACTTACTAAGAAAAATAATTATTTAGACTGACCTTTTCTATCTGAAGAGTTTAGATGTGGACCAGTATCGAGACAGTTATTTGACTGTACAAATGTTACAGAATCTGTAGTCAGGTGGTTGGAAGTGTGATGATGCAAAGCTGCTTTCAGAACCTGTACAAGATCATTTAACTGGGTGTGCTGTGATCGAGTATTGGAATTTATAGGATCTCGATTAACTGGAATATACAGTACAAAAATGGGAACAAATTAAACATTGAAATGATACTGATGGTAAGAAACCGAATGATATGGTATTTCATTCTGACTATTCATAGAATAAGAAAAAGTTTACCGGGTGAAAAGTTGATACTAAAAGTGCAAAAATCAACTGAAATTTTTGAAAAAGTATGAGGTAAATATCTAATTACTATAATAAAATCTAATAAATTCCCAAAAAACAGTGAATATCAGAATGAAACTAAACTGAATGAAAAGTAGCAAGAAATAATAATATTGCCCTGTTTAAGCTGCTTCCAACCGTTTATTTTAACTTGTTCATACCAGACTGTTACTGAAAAAGCAGAACGTGACGTTCGCACTAACGTTCAAGTTTCCGTACCGCACTCAACAAGATCAAATTTGAGCTAATTACATGACAATAAAATACAACTAAGGTGTGCGAAAGAATAATGAGACTTAAGATTTAAATGAAACAGTTTAATGATTCCATCTTCATCGAATTTTAAGTCATGCAACCAAGCAGCCCCAGATACCAATAACGATCAACACGCGTACCACGCCTAAATAGTCAACATTTAAAAACATTTATTTATCTATTTAATTTTATACCTAAAATATGTGTACAAATCAGTAGCATAAATACACGCAACACAAAAGTAAAAAATAACATGATGAAGAAAAAAAGGAAACAGAAAACGTCAGGTTAGTCATTCAGTGACAACGTAGAACTTGGTACATGCGTACATCAGTTCTGGTTTCCATGCCCCAATTAGCAGATAGAGACTAAATTGTCGGATCAAATCCCAGAGTAGGGGAGGAAGTAACAGATCATCATCATCATCATCATCAGCAGCAGCAGCAACCTAGAACCGGACACAAACGCCGTAGGTTCAAGTTGCCATACCACACTAGCACTACGAGATTATTGAGGTAACGTATAGACAGAATACAAGAGAGAAGAGTAAGTAAAGATGTCTAGAAAATAACAATAGAATTCAAGATTTAGATGAGGTTAAAGAGTGAATACACTTGCGCCACTGTGACCGATTCTGAGCCATATCGCCTAGTGTCTCCAGCCATTTGTTGCGATCATCACGCGGACCCCAACCAGGTAGTCTACATCTACCTACATGGCTTAGACCAGTAGTCAAGGACTTTATGGACTGATGCCATGTTTTGGGTTGGCCGCCCCTAACCTTCTTCCATCCTACTTCAGCCCTAGCTAACATGGCGTGACGGGGTAGACGGTGGTCGGGCATGCGCAATACATGTCCCAGCCATCTCAGTCGATGAAGGTTAATGACCTCTTCGACTGATTTACCGTGTTTCCCAAGTACCTTTTGTCTAACCTCACTATTACTAATCCGGTTATTCCATGATATACGAGCGATGTTACGAAGATTCCTATGGTCAAATATCTGGAGACGACGCATATCTTGGGTTTTCATGGCCCATGTTTCGCAGCCATATGTTAAGATGGCGCGGATTGCTGCGCAGTACACCCGGCCTTTCGTTGAGACACAGATATCTCGTCTGCGCCACAAGTGCCGTAGATTGGCAAATGCCAATCGGGCTTTCTGAATCCGCGCTGAGATTTCGTCAGACACCGACCCACCAGAGGTGATGAGACTTCCGAGATAAGTGAAGCGATCAACGCATTCAATTACTTCACTCCCTATAACTAATTTAGGGGAAGAAGCAGGCCCGTCCTGGAGTAACATTTTGCATTTGGGAGGGGAGAAGCGCATCCCAAATATGCCTGCATTGTTACTCAACGTGTTCAAAAGACCTTGAATGCTGTGAGGGTCTTCACCAAATATGACTATATCATCTGCATATTCTAAGTCGACAAGAGAGCCTCCTGGAAGGAGATTGATTCCTGAGGAGTTAAAAGAAGTGAGAGAGATTTCTAACAGTACATCTATGATGAAATTAAATAAAAAAGGGGATAAGGGGCAACCCTGACGGACTCCACTTGAGGATGAAGTTTCTCGTGACAATTCGCCATATGCTGTGATTCGACCAGTGGTGACCGAGTAGAGAGCCTTTATAAGGTTAATGTACTTTTGAGGTACGCTTTTTAACGACAAACACTGCCACAAGACTTCACGGTCAACAGAGTCGAACGCTGCTTTCAAGTCAAGAAATACAACTATAGTTGGGCGTTGGTACATATGTCTGTGTTCGAGGATCTGGCACAGGGTGAATATGTGATCAATGGAACCCCGGCCAGGTCTGAAACCAGCCTGGTTTTCTCGAGTCTGTTGTTCCCTAGTGTTAGTTAAACGTCGGATGATTATAGTGGCTAATATTTTAGATACTATATTAGTCAAACTGATTCCTCTGTGGTTATCACAAGAGGATTTCTGTCCCTTTTTGTAGATTGGAACGATCAGCGATCGAGACCAGTCCGATGGGATGGTGTTTAGTTCCCAGACTTTGGCTAGTATATCAGTCAACCTGTACGCTAAAACTAGACCACCATCCTTAAAGATATCGGTAGACAACATATCAGGCCCTGCTGCTTTCTCTCGTTTCAATTTACTTATGACGTTTTCAACTTCACTGAGAGTTGGGGGGCCTGTGTCAGTTTTCCATTCGGGTAGCTTGGAGATTGTGGGTAAGCTAAGAGTGGCTGGGGGCCAGTTGAACTGTTCCTGAAAGTGTTCTGCTCATTGTTCTAATCTTCTAGATTGAGAGCAAATCATCGAGCCATCTTTTTCAGAGATGATTTCACTAACTGCCGATTTCTTGATACCGGTGTCCATTGTTGTATTGACGTTGAGGGTAGGGGTCGGGGTGGTCAGGTTAAACAATATCTTCTTACGCTTGAAGTTTGTGTTTGCTAAGAATAAACGGTAATCTGAACATAATTTTTGGAAACATTCTCTATTATCTGCTCGTTGAGTTGGAATACCAAGAAATCTACCTAAGTATTATTCCGCTCAATCTGGTCAACCGATTTGGAAGTGAAAGTATAGGAAACATTAGAAGAGCTCTGATTGTAAATAGGGTCACCCCAGGAGTGGTAAGAGTTACGTAAGCGGTAATCCCTTAACGGTACCCCACACCGTGGAAAGGGTCACTTTTTGACCACATATTTGTTAGTATAGCACTACATTTGCAGCAACCTAGCACGTCACTGAATCGATGAATGATTCAGAACAGCTTGTTTGTTTTTCAAACAAATTAATCACACATTGCCCCACTACACAATAACGATGTCAGAAAAAAGGAGGATTAGACACGGGAATTCCATACAGATTTGCTACTTTTAAAAGCAACTTTACGCAACAATAAATCAATACTATTCTCAATACCAGTTAGCTTTTATGTGATATATGACGATCAACAACTTTAAAACCCATACATTAAGAGTGGGACTTAGCTTTTAAATTGTCTACGGATGGAGTGAGTAGCGGTGAATGATGAAAAGGGAATCCTATGGAGATAATCCGATAGGTTGAAAAATTAGTGCTGTTTGACCACAAGCAAAAAATTAGTCTTTGTTCTGAAATACGCAATCAAATAAACATGCTGATAATTACGCAAACCACAATTGAAAACCACAGTTTGCAGCAAATATATCCAGAACGGATGACAGACAGATAAATCTTGTCTTTGTTTTAAAGAATCAAAGTATTTAATGTGCAGACAGAATCCTAATAGAACGCTCACAAAAATTAATACTCAATTAATAAGAAACGCTGAAACTAAGGAATTAATCACCCCTTTAGTTGAACTTAATAGTAGAATCAAATAATTAACTTTACTTACGTGCATGATTGGTTTGAAGAGTATGTGACATTAATGTTCGATTTGAATATCCTGGTGACGTAGAACTTTTTAAATTTTCGTGTAATATGCTAGAACTGAGTGATACATTCCGGTCAAAATTTAGTGCCTCAGTTGTACTTTTACAATGAGCTTGTTCAGCCAGTATTTCGATGATTTTATCTACTTGGCGTGATGATAAATCACAATGAGATAGAGAATCACAAGTTTGGTGTGAAGCACTTGAGACACTAGTGGTATTATTTGTATTATACGGACTGGAAATCACAGTTGTACTGTTTTGTTGAGAAACATTATGGCAAATAGGATGGGTTAAATTAGAAGGAAACCGATTATTTTCAGCCTGAGAAGTGACGGGATTAGAAAAAGCAGAACTGTAATTGGAGTTCACTGTGAGTTTTGAATCGCCCATTGAATGTGGTACCTGTGAATAGAAAAAAGCCAGACGACATAATCCAGCGGAACAAATGACTTGCATAGTTAAAACACAACTACCTCTAGAATTTCAAGAGCTGACAAAAAGTGACCATCACAAAACTATCATATCGGATATTTTGTCGCCATCACAGTACAAAGCTATTGTAAAAACTTAAAACCGTCGTGTTACAAAAAATTGTAGAGTTTGTGATTTACTCTCATAAAATAAGGATTATTCTTGAAAATGCATGTTAGTGACTTTATATAACTGTCAGCACACTAAAGAAGTTTTTAATCTTTGGTCTTAAGTAGATAATTTAGCCTGTGTATTCTGGGAATGAAAATATGAAAAAAAAAAAGCTGTAGACTTCGAATAAAATCTAATTAAATAAAGCAAACTACTCTCTTAAACAAACGGTGGGATGTTGGTGAATGTGGATTTTAGACTAAAATTATAAAATACAACGAGGACTTGAGGACGCGTTTGTTGATAAAATGTTTCCCACATAATTACATAGACCATATGAAGACGCTACTCGAACATTAGTCGAGTTAGAGCTTATGGCGAAATGTCACGATAATTATCAGTCTCAAATAGTGTTCGTCACAGTTGCTCTGTATCTCCCTTTTAATTTAATTTCATCACAGATGTCTCCTTAGAAGTCACATCTTCATATGACTTCACGAATCGACCTCCTGGTAGGAAGCCATCTTTTCGATTTACAAGATGCAGATGATATAGTGTTATTCGGTGAGGACAGACAATATGAAGTCTTGTGAACATCGTGAGTGCCAATACAAATATATTTGGAATGCGTTTCTGGCCTTCTAAGTGAAGAATGTTACTTGAAAACTAGTCTGTATCATTACCTAGATTGGTTATAGATAGTGATGCAGTTGAGTGAATTGACTATTTTACTTGTCTCGGAAGTCTCATTAACCAGCCCTAGTGTGTCAGCGTCTGACAAGTCCTCTGCTCGGAGCTAGGTTGGTTATTGTCAACTTATGCCGACGTAGCATAGGCGAGATGTCCGTCTCTGGACGGAAAGCCTCGTGTACTGCATAGCAGTCTAATTAGTATTAACCTATAAGTGTGAAGCATAGGATATGAAAATAGACGAGGCTAGATGTTAGAGTAGTGGGCACAGATGACTAATCGGTTGATGAGGTTGTGAACTCTCGTCTAGTGAGGTGGTTGGGACATGTATTGCGTTTGCCAAATTATCGCACACTGCTGACTGGCGTAGGAGTAAGGCTAAAGAAAGCAGGAGACGGTCAAACCAGAATAAAATGGCCCTGTTATGCCGTGGGTGGGGATTTCTCCCCCTCTTGAAATACCTTAGACCATCACTAGCATGTTGATAATTCTGCTTGCCGATACCTCATGCCAACAGATGGCTAGTAGCCACCTTTTTCCACCGTTCCAATGATACCGTGGTGCTAGTCCAGGAAAGGCAACAGCGATAGGTAACAGTAGGCAACTGTTCAGAGTTATCCAGGAGACGTGTATCAGAAGTCCAGCTGTTAGTGAAGCTGTCTCATAAACAGATGGAACTATTATCCACTGTCAATCCAGAAGATTAGTCCGACGGGCAGAACAGTTTAGGGAAAAGTTCGACTGGCTCTCGGCCTCATTTAAGTTACCCACCACCACCAAGCAATCTGAATGGCAAATTAGTACCGGTTCCCCAAGTCGGCACCGAAGTTAGTGATAGCGAGCGAAGTAGTTGGGCGTGTCGACCACTATACTTATTGTGAGTCTCATCAGCCTTGATGATATGGTGTCAAATGAAGTCTCAGCTCATATACAGAGGACTCGATTGGCTTTTGTCAATTTGTGTCACTTGTGGCGTAGGTGAGACATCCGTCTACTGACCAGTTTTACTTTATGGATATGAAACATGACCATTAAGGATAGAGGATACTCATAGGTTCCTAGTGTTCGATCATAGATGTCTTCGAAGCATTGCTCGTGCTTTCTGGGACCACCAAGTAAGCAACACGTGGGTTAATAATAATAGAGTACTAGGTAAGTATGGTAAATCGATTGATGAAGTGGTGAATCTCCATCAGCTGAGGTGGTTAGGACATGTGTTACGCATTCCAAACCACCGCTTACCTCGACGAACAATGCTGTCTGGTGTGAGAGTAGACTGGGGGATAGCTAGGGTCTGCCAAACCAAAACATGACACCAGGCCATGAAGTCATTGACAATTGGGCTGGGCCATGTTAATAGATGTAGACTACCTGGTTGAGGTCTGCGTGATAATCGTAGGCAATGGTTAGAGACCTTGGGTGATATGGCTCAAAATCGTTCGCAATGGCGCAAATGCATCCACTCCTTGTCTTCCCCCAAATTCTAAGTTCCTGAACTTATCATAATTTTCTTCTTACTTAATCATATTTTCTTGAATCTAATTTATCTCTAATCTCTGTTACTTCCTCCCCTACTCTGGGATTTGATCCGACAATTTAATCTCTATCTGCTAATTGGTGCATGGAAACCAGAACTGATGTACGCATGTACCAAGTCCTACGTTGTAACTGCTTGACTGTAATTACAAAATATTCGTCAATTATTCACTGTACCAGATATCATTTATAAGATTATTTATAATCCAACTTATAAGAACCAATGTTATATAGTACACAAGTCAATTGGAGTAGTTTTTTCATGTAGTAGTCAAGTTCACGAGTTCACACGACAAAACAAAGTTCAGTAGTAAGACTCAGAAAGAACGCACTACTTCAAGTTATACGCAGGTTGAAAACTGATACTAGATACATTAGCTTACCTGAGTAGTATTCGTTAAACCCTGGCCAGGACCACACATAAAAGTTGTATGTACACTGCAATTCCGAGACTCAATACCGGCGGAACTGTGATACGTAGCAACACTACTGCTTTTTGCCAGTTGCTTGGAGTTGAAGGTACTAGGTGAACAAGTCTCACCACGAGACTGAACGTCAGATTGCCTATACTTTTTGGAAACAGCGGTTGGGGAAGGTTGATAAGTCGTCGTCCGACTGCTTTCTAAGGGGATTGACGTTTTGTCTAATTCATATACCGAAATATTGGTGGACGGTGAAAGCTTTTCAGATGCACATTTCAAGGAATTGGGTGGCTGTTCGAGCAAATTACCAATAGAGGCTCGAATAGCATCCACCAGCTGGTATAACGTAGATTTTTCTAAAGTAAAAAGGAGTTACAATTGATGATCACGACTTTTGTACATTGATTAAGATTGTTAAATACCTACACTTTGTCAGAGATAGCAGTAATAAACCAAAGTGACGCGACAGTGACGAATTTAATTAGGAATATATACCTCACATCCTTAGGAAGAATAATTTAATTTTTAAGTATGAATGGATCCGCTACCCTTAAATCACAAGAAAAAGCATGCTTCAAGTGAAACGACACAAATACAAGAAATAAACGTGGTATGAGTGCTTCACACCTGGCTCTTGACAGATCTCGTGACCCGAGGTTATCCCTGTCGCTCTCGATTTACAGTCCCTAGAACGTTGAGAACTGAGAGTACCTGGTGAAAAATGACTTATGTTAGATCTCTGTGGAGAGAGTCGCCCATCAGGTGGAAATTTCGTGGAACTGCTGTCTGATAATGGAGAGCTATTTGGAGATATTTCCATATCATCTGTTGTGAAACTCCTGGATGGTAGATGACTAAGTTTCGTCTTCTTCAGCGAATCGTACCGAGGATCACAAGTCATAGGAAGGCTAACTAATAAGAAAGCCATGTTAGCATAAAGAGCAACAAACCATGGTTTTTCCCATCACCATGCGAAACTTCTGTGACATGACTGAGATTAGACGTATGGCTATACACAAATAAGAATAATGCATTATTACTTGGATAGATTGGTGGCAAAATGTGATGAGCTTGGTCGACGAACTTCCGCATTGGCCGAGTACTTCGTGCGTTTCAAATCGTTAGATAGAAGTGAACGGTCATCTTTTATTGCACCTGGTTCACTCTCGGATACAGTGTGTGATCTTTTCAGATTGTTTTCTAAAATAAAAAGGGCACAGTCATAAAGATACCTTCAGTATGTTTTCGGTCACTAAGAAGCCTTAATAGGTCTCTCCTATTCATTTCCGGTAAATTCCACTCTGGAGGCTTTTGCCATTGGGAAACTTCGGTGATACAGTTGTAAAAATATATCTTGCCTTTCGAGCTTAGCTGTTCCGACCAATACCCACAAGTCCTGATTGCACTTTTTTGCCACTATATGTATGACCAAATGTAAAATATAATAAACCTGCCTCAGGTTTCCCATGAACACTACGTTCTTTTTTTGTTTGATGGTTAACTGAGTTCGACGGGCGGTTGGAATGATCCATGAAAACTAATATAATCATGAAAAATAACCCTGTAAGCTACCTTCCATGTGTTCCTCGTTACTATAACAAATAATCAAGACGTGGGCAAAAGGTGACTAGACAGGAGCTTCTGACTGGTTGTGAAAATACGCATATACTAGCTACGTTTAGAAATGATACTAAGAGCCCGCCAAAACAGACGCAATCGCGGCAAAAGACACAGTGAGCCATATTGTCAACAAGGTAAACATTTGACTGAATGAAACAAATAAACAAACCATATTCCTTCAGTTTTATAAAACAACCTTGTGATTATCTATTCTTTCCACCTTAAGGAGTGACTTTGCTGGTTAGATATTAGACATTGAAGATTGCACTTTTACATAAAACTAGGCGTGGCGGTAAATAATTCTCACCACTTATGCTTACCATGTTTGCGTTAGTGGATACGACTAGTTGAAGATGCTTGGCTATGCATCATCACCAGATCACTACACAACGTGGGAAGCATCTCTCTCTAGTTATCCTGCCTAGACGTTGCTATTCTATTGACGCTCTACTTACGTCAAATAAAACTTCTCCATCCCACACTGCCTTCTGATTGATTCTTGTTCGTAAGAGTTGGTTCAATCGTTAGAAGCTGCTCTGGTTATACGACCAATGTTACTTGGCTATATATCGGGTGCACTTCATTGGTGAGCACGGCGTGATTTGACTACGGTCACAACTGAGTTAGTTCTTGTTTATGGTTTATAACAGCGTATTTTTATACAGTCATTTTTTTCCTCTCACATTTTCACAGAACTTTTGTATTTCCAAATAATCTTACTTAAATGATGTCTAATGAGATTCCTAAGCTTATAAGGATCAAAACTCGCACACCTCCAAACTTTCTGCTTATCCTTTTGAACAGAAAACATATTAGCTTGGTTCTACTACACAGAAGCCGAGTTTGTAGACCGAAGTATGACAGATCCACGAGTTTAATTCCTTACCGTCGTAGGGTCACTCTCGCGCGAATTGAACAGGTATGCCACCTCTTTCTTCTTCAGCCCCAATCACCTAGAACCTTATGACCGGCTCAGAAGATCAATTCTTAAAAGTAGAGGCTTGTCCGATAGACAACTTCTTAGTAAATTATTCCACACCATCGAGCTCGGTTGCGGTCCAGCGACTGAAATGTTATCGCGTATGAGAAAAGTGATTGGTCAACGCACTTTCGACGAAGGTTTAATAATAATAGTCACTTATTCCTGAAAAAGGTACATACTAGTTTAACAGGAGTGAAAAAATTTGATACATAAAGCATAGTATCACGACGTCTAAAGAATTTTAACAAATAAGCTTTTAATACAGTTACTTGCTAAATTTGTAATACGCTCAGCGTTAAGTCCAACATTTCGATAGTTACGTTTAATGATAATCGTATGTATAAGACAATAATAATAGTTATGTGTAACAAAACAGTTATCAACGGTAGTATGGATCAAACATTTTCAACGGAGGTGACATCCTCCGACGAAGTAGATTGAGACAAATAAGGCTTCTTGAAGAAAATATGAGATTTCGAATCGTGAGAGGCAACAAATTGTATATGCAGATCACAGTATATCTGGTATGACAGTTTAAAAGCGAAGAATAGCCGTTGCTGATGATCAATAGGCAATCGTTCTGCGCCACAAGGATTCAATAACGTATAATTGTAGACGTACTACTGCATCTATAAATATGTAAGAGAAAGAAACGAAAGAATAAAAGGAGTGTATCTTCCGAAGGAGATACGAATAATCTATACGTTAAAGGGACGTATGATTACGTAGATTATAAGGGGGGTTGCTTAAATTCAATTTCGCTACAGGTAGAGAGTGCTAACTTGCGAAGTAATTTGTAGAGGAAAATGAGAGCAATTTTAAGACGCCGAAGTCAAAGGGGAGGGAGCTTAAGTATCTGACATCTTATCAGTTAATCTAGTTCTTTACTTTATCCTAATATATAGGAGGTGAAGTACATTTTAATAGATTTTAACTTATGTTTATACTCTACGCGAAGGCAACTGGAAACAAACGGGCAATATTCTAAAATGGATGTACACATATTTTGTATAATACTATTCTGGCTTCTTGGTTGTGGAAGTTGCGATGAATGCAAAATAAAAGTTTCCCTGATTTGCAAGTCAGTGTTGTAATGTGTTCTAAGAAGAAGGGATCATCAGTATATGCTAAACCAAGATCAGTAACACTATGTAACCTATTTAGTCATAGAGTGGAGGGTCCATTGTATGGTTTCATGTGGTGTTCCAAAAGCATATCCAGCCACATTTATCGGAGTTAAACCGCAGCTTCCATGTAGTACATCATTAAGTTACAAGTAACAAGTCATTTTGTATTTAGCTTAGGAACCGGGCAAGTTCATCAGGCGGAAAAGAATATGCGACACTGATATCATCAGCAAATATAAACGACTTACCATCAGGGGAACAACTGCACACACCACCAATATAGAGAGTGAAGGAGGGGAGGGCCAAGAACGCTACCTTAGGTAACTCACGAGGTTGTAGGATTTGAATTGGAGAGCGTAGAGTCAAACTTAACCATTTGTGTGCGGTCACTAAGAAACGACCTGACCCAGTCTAATAGAGGGCAAGCAATGTTGTATAGCATAACTTCCCTTATTAATAACAAGTGGTCTGCGCATTCTAACGCTCTGGAAATGTCAAAATATAAAACGAGAACTGCATAATCTAGTATGTAGTTGACGAAATCCAAGTGACAAGTCACATACAATCGGGATTGTAGGTAACTGTGTTGGTTAGACGTAATTAGGCTCTAGGACAGTAAGTACCTAAGCATACTTTGATTGATTACCTTTTCCATAACTCTGGGAACGACAAGATTAATGCCGATTAATCGAGAGTTGCTAACTTCCGACGTAGAGTCTGACGTGTTTTTGAGAGTAGTAAAAGAGGTTTTCCAGACGTCCAGGTAAGTGGATGACTCTAATGAGATAGTGAATATTTCAAGTAAAATAGTTAAGATATTATGCTGTCTACGCCTGAACTCTGAAAGTATTTTAGTGTATTAATAGCTTTGCGAATGTTGTCGCAATTAAATTCAACAGTGCTAATTATACTTGTAGATGAGTTAAAGTGTTGTTGAGTATTGGTAGGTTTCGTACCATAGCCGTTTTGATTATGGCACGGCAAATAGTTAACAGACGATGTTTCATTGAATAATTCAGGAATAGCCAAAGAACTGTTATATGACTAACCATTGTGAAGAAGGTGGGAAACAGTATGCTCATTGTTTTCAAGTAGCCTTTTAAATAGAAGTATCATGGCACGCAGCTTTAGAGGACCAGAAAGTATTATTAGTTCGTCATCCTAGCTTTGTTTTAATGATAGGAAGAAATTAAGTTGCATGTGTCGCAAATAGAGCCCAGTGCACAGAAGTCATGATGGATAAAAACCTTTCGCAGAGGGATAGTAGCTTATGTCGAAAGTGCGGCGGGCTGAAATGCTTGTTACTTCCTCACCACAGAAGCTGTTTTGGAGGCGCAAGCACCTCAAGACAAATGCCAAGATTTGTGTAGAAGACACTCATAGCAAGTTGGAGATCATCAGTTGCGATGACCAGAATCCCTTCTGACTGGCAGATTAACAAGGTTAGGAGATCCCAATCAGCAACACTACGGTTTCCGAAGACTACTTGCGGATTATGAATGAAATTCGTGGCATAATGAAATGGAGATGGGAGTAGCAGTGAGCAGAGCATCACCTTGTGGTCACACCCGGTTAACTCGTCAGTCAAGTGAACTTTGAGGGAGCTAATATTGTTACACAAAAAGGGATCTGGAATGCTGCAACCTCTCGTGGGATGGATGACATATTGTCGCAAATCATGAATATCGATGATGCACACAGTTCATCGTGATTAAGTAGACCGAAGTAGACATCCCAATTGATGTCTGGAAGTTTGAAGTCACCACATATGACCTTTTGGTCATACGGATGAGAAGAAGAGATTTAGTTTTATTTTATTTGGATCACATACAACTTATTTACAATAAGCATTGTGAAGAAACCGTTTTGGGTTTCATCAGATGAGTAGAACAAAATAATAATTAAAATTGGCTAAGTAATGTTCAGAATAAAACGTTTATGTAATGTAGAACGCATAAATATATATATGACACTAAGGAAAGAGATTATAAATAAAATTTTGAAAAGTTCAGTACGTATTTATTGCTTAAATTTGGTGCGAATCGGTTTATTAGACAACTAACAAAGGTTAAGTTGTCATCGAAATTGTGAATTGGTGCATAAGCAATGACAGAGGTTAGATGATAAAAAATAGATTGGAACAAAATAGATATATGCACTATTAGCTATGTAAGATAGATGTAAGATCCATAGACATATGGTGTATTGCGAACGCATTTGATACATTT
The DNA here is from genome assembly GCA_034768735.1 of Schistosoma mekongi. NCBI lineage: Eukaryota > Metazoa > Platyhelminthes > Trematoda > Strigeidida > Schistosomatidae > Schistosoma > Schistosoma mekongi. The sequence continues at coordinate 13,989,964 of CM068306.1, forward strand.
AAAACTGTTTATACAGAACTGGTACCTTGATAATACGTGCAACTGAGGGCGTGGGATCTGTACATACAGCTAACATGTAGTGTGGTGTTTGACAGATTAATGGTTTAATTGAAAGACTCCCTAATGCTTATCACGTCAGGCTCCGAACATAATCTGGAGCGAATAGTAATATGGTGCAAACTGACAAAAAGTCTACAAAACGACCATGAGAAGTAGTGGGCAACGAAAACATCGACGCGCGATGTTGGCTGATATAGGAGCAGAATGGAAGAGAGATAGAAGCGGCCAAACCAAAATACGGCATCAATCCATGAAGTCACTGACTGCTGATATGAGTCGTACCGGTAGATACAAACCACCTGGATAGGATCCTCGCGAATACCGTAATCAGTGGCTAGAAACACTGAGAGATATGGCTTAGAATCGGACCCAATAGCGCAGATGTATTCACTCATTGTCCCCCCCCCTCAAATCATGTGCTTTAAATTATTCCATAGCTTTCTTCCTACGCTTCCTAAAACATTTTATATATATTCACACTCCTTGTTACTATTATTATTCTATTTTGTTGAAGTAACTCCTACTAATGGTGGTGGTGTTAATCTTCCGATGCCATTGAGGTATGGCAACTTGAACCGATGCACACATGTGCCAGGTTCTATGTTGACTATACTAACAATACATACAATGTCTAATTTATTATCCAAGTTACAGGAATGACACTGAGATTCTGTGACTATCAGGAGGGGTGGGCTGAACAATAAAGTGATGGAGTGGCATCTTGCCCATTACAGATCTAGCATTAATGAGGAGAAGGTTTCAATCGGATCAGTAAGATTTGTAAAGGCATATCAAGTCGTTAAAAGAGTGGGTACCACTTCACTACTTGGTATATTATCATTAGTGGATGATTGCTAACAAGGGAGGGATAAATTATACCAATAATTGCGGAAGTTAATTCAATACCTTGTACCAAAGGAGGTGACAGATTTGCTGAAGAAACAGAAGCACAGGAGGCTGGTGAGATTTTGGTCATGAGACAAATGGAGGTGGTAGATAACGAAGACAATGTAGATTGTTTTGAAGCATCAGTGATTGTAGGAATAGCTAAGGCAGTAGATGAAGAGGCATATGGGACCATGGAGGAAGCAAAAGAAATGGATTGTGGTTTACTTAAAAAAAATCAGGTTATTATGGGTCATTTTTGTTAGACCACACCTGACTATATCTACTCTACTCCTCTAATTAGCTGGGCTAGAGTACCGAGAAACAGACTAATTCTACCTGTTGTTGTGTTGCCAGTTATATGTTCCTTAGCAAGTATCGAGACATCACCATAGTTCGCGAATCCTAATACCTTGCCTTACGGATTTTCGTCGCCAGAGGTAAGGCCTTAAAAGTATGTTGATAACACAACCAAAACCACCGACAAAAGCCTTGTATGACCGGCTCCAAACAACTGCTTCCCCTGAGATGTGAGGTAATGCCCCCCACACCCACCCAAACTAGCAAGACTAGTTTCATTTCAAGATATACCCACGATGTGGACAATCGATAAGTGACAACTGTTTCCACATGTATAAGCAACACATATGGTGCACAAAATCCATGACATTTGTTCTATTTTCTTAAGGTGAAAATAGAATATCAATTTAAAAACAACTGAAACACACGTTATCTATACCTAACAAATTTCAAAATAGTACAGATGAGACGAAATTGAAAATACACCCAGGTTTAAACAGTTAATCAAAGATAAATGCATAAATACATGGAACACGTAAGATTAAACTCATCGTCTATTATTTAAAGAGGATAAAATGAGTGATTGGAATCGATTAGTTTACCGTTAAACAAGTAAACCAAAACTAAGATCTGTGATAAATATGTAGCGGTAATTAATCCCCAAAATAAATAGTTACATAGGTTACGACATTGATGCTGACCATGTTTGTTTTAGCGGACACTACTAAGTTGAAGGCGCTCGGTCACGCATCACCACCAGATCTCGCCACGCCGTGCCGAAACAAGCAACCCTCTCTAGTTTGCCAGCCTACACGTTGCTAACCCATTGTCGCTCCATTCACGATCAAATATAACTTCTCTTCCATCCTTCATTGCCTTCTGATTTCTTCTCATTCGTAAGAGTGGGTTCAATCGTTAGAGGTTGCTCTGGTAATAATCCAAACGTAAATTGGTCATATACCGGGTGTAACTTCATTGGTGAGCCCGACGTGATCTGAACACGTTCATAACTGTGAGTTCGTTCCTGTTTGTCGTTTTTAACAGTATTTTTGGTGTGATTATCATTTTTTGCACATTTTAATCGCATTAATTTTTATATTTTTATATATTGCATATATAGCATGACTGATCAGACTCCTAAGTTCATTAAGATTAAAACTCCCACACCCCCGAACGTCCAGCTCATTCCTTTCTGGACAGAAAACATAGAAGCTTGGTTCTGCTACGCAGAAGCCGAGTTTCGAGACCACGCTGTGACAGATCCACGTGTTCAATTCCTTGCCGTCGTAAGGTCACTTCCGCGTGAATTGAACAGGTACGTCACCCCTTTCTTTTTCAGCCCTGACTGCCTAGAACCTTATGACCAACTCAAAAGATCGATTCTCAAACGCGGAGACTTGTCCGATAGACAACGGCTTGATGAGTTGTTCCACACCATCAAGCTAGGTAGTGGTTCAGCAACGGAAATGTTGACGCGCATGCGAGAGGTAATTGGTCAACGCACTTTCGACGAAGGTCTTTTCCGCCAACTCTTCTTATCAAAACTGCCACAACAAGTGCAAGCAGTTCTGGTAACGTTTAATAACAACCCAGTAGATGAACTAGCCTCATCTGCTGATCGAATTCTGGAGATCACCAGAACTCGCGACAATCAGGTTTATACCATTACCGAAAAACCTCAGGCCACCGAAAACGAAGTAACGAAATTGTGTAATGCTCTTTCTCGTTTTCTTGACCTAAAGGAACGACATCGACCGAACGATTCTCGTCGACGAAGTACGTCACGGAGAAGGTCGTCGTCTCGACCTCGACGAAACGAAAATTCACATTGGTGTTGGTACCACAACACCTATGGAAAAATTCCAAGAAGTGTAGAGACCCCTGTTGTTTCCCTAGACATAAACCGATTGTTGACGCATCGGGAAACTACCCCGCCGGCACGCGTTAGCGGCAACCGTAGCCGGTGGAAGCAGCCGCCTGTTATTTATCACTGATGTGATAACGAAGGTTCGCTACCTCGTCGATACTGGCGCAGAAGTTAGCGTTCTTCCTGCAGCTCCATCTGATCGCCACCATGAAGCTGCGTTCGATTTACAGGCAGCCGATGGAAAACACATAGCTACGTATGGCAAACGATACGTCTACTTAAACGTGGGTTTACGAAAACCCATACACTGGATTTTCACTATCGCCGATGTGAAAATACCCATCATAGGCATGGATTTACTTAGCCACCACAACTTGCTTGTGGACCCTAGTAAAAAGAGATTAGTGGATAGTAACACAAATCTATACGTTAGTGGAACCGTGGCTACAGGTTGTAGCTTATGTCCTCTTCGTTTTAAACATTTAATTAACCCTTATTTTCAGCCGATACTCGACAAGTATTCAGATCTGATTAAGGCGTCATCGAAATTATCATGTGTAACCAGCAATGTTACACATCACATCACGACTACAGGTCAACCTGTATTCTCCAAAGCACGCCGACTCGCGCCTGAAAAACTAAGGATTGCGAAAAACGAATTCGATCATATGATTGACTTGGGAATAATTCGACCTTCCAGTAGTCCATGGTCATCTCCATTACATATGGTCCCGAAGAAAGATAGCAATGACTGGCGTCCCACCGGTGATTACCGACGTCTTAACGCCCAAACTACGCCTGATCGTTACCCTTTACCGCATATCCACGATTTAACGGCCACTCTGAAGGGAATGACAATATTTTCAAAACTCGACTTGGTAAAGGCGTACAACCAAATACCGATGTCTGAAAATGATATTCCGAAAACCGCTATCGTCATTTTATTTGGCCTTTACGAATTCCTCCGAATGCCTTTTGGTTTGAGGAACGCAGCACAATCATTCCAACGTTTCATTGATGACGTGTTCCGCGGGCTTGACTATGTCCATGCATACGTCGACGACTGCTTAATGGCAAGCCCAGACGAGGTGACACATATGAAACATTTGGACACAGCCTTTAGAAGAATGTGACAGTATGGAGTTATCATAAATATACAAGCATGCTAAATTGGAACAACCTCGTTGAACTTACTAGGGCATAAAATTGATGATAATGGTATACAACCTAAAAAACACAAGGTGGCGGCTATTCTGGAATACCCGGAACCAACCACCATCAAGCAGTTGCGAGCTTTCAATGGGTTGGTAAGTTTCTACAGACGGTCTATACCGAACTGTGCATCTATCATAAAACCATTAACGGATCAGCTTCGTGGAAATAAAAAAGTGGTCACAATGGATGCAGACTCAAAGAAAGCCTTTACTGCGACTAAAGAAGCAATAGCCAATGTGACTATGCTGGCACATCACAATACCGAAGCCCCTGTCAGCATCGCGGTTGACGCATCTGACTCAGCGATTGGCGCAGTTCTGCAACAATGGACTGACAAAGCTTGGCAACCTTTAGCATTTTTCTCAAGACGACTAAACGATACCGAATGAAGATACAGCACTTTTGGTCGTGAACTGCTAGCCATGTACTGTGCTGTGCGACATTTTCAACATTCCATCGAAGGCCGGGAATTTACAATATTCACCGACCATAAACCACTGACGTTTTCTATGAAGACATCTTCAGATAAGTACTCTACGCGGGAGTCGCGTCATCTAGACTACATTTCCCAGTTCTCTACTGATATACGACATATATCTGGAGCTAACAATGTAGTTGCCGACGCCTTATCACGAATACATGCCTTGAATCGTATCCAAGGCATCGACCTTGTTGAACTAGCTCGACTTCAAAATGAAGACAATGATCTTCATCACGAGTTATCCACAACAACGCTTAAACTCCAAACAAAGACGATTGGAAAAGGTAAGAACACTTTAATTTGTGGTTATTCTACAGGTACAGCCCGTCCAATCGTTCCCAAGAGTTATCGACGAATCATCTTCGACACACTGCACAACCTCTCTCATCCTGGAGTTCGTGCTACGTCTAAACTAATTGCTCAGAGATTCTGCTGGCCAAGGATGAATAAAGACATCAAAGAATGGGCACGCTCCTGTGTGGCATGTCAAAAGAGCAAAGTAATTCAGCACAATAAATGTCCTCTAGGCACTTTTCCAACTCCCGACGCTCGATTCAACCACGTCCACCTTGATTTGGTAGGACCCTTACCTGAATCAAATGGATTTTCTTATCTTTTGACATGCGTGGACCGTTTTACACGCTGGCCAGAAGCGATTCCCTTAAAAGACATCACTACTGAAACGATTGCTCGTGCTTTCGTCGAACGATGGATAGCGAACTTTGGTTGTCCATCTACAATAACGACAGACCGTGGACGTCAGTTTGAATCTGGATTGTTCCACTCTCTGACAAAACTTCTTGGAGCGACGCGCTTCCGAACAACAGCCTACCATCCACAATCTAACGGTTTGGTAGAAAGATTTCATCGACAGCTGAAAGCATCACTTTCAGCTACAAACATGCCGCAGTGGACAGAGGCTTTGCCACTAGTCTTACTCGGTATCCGAAGCATGGTAAAAGAAGATGTCGGGTGCAGCGTGTCTGAACTAGTTTACGGAACGACTCTTCGATTGCCAGGTGAGTTTGTGGAAACCGCTTCCACCTCGACAAACTTGGATATAAATTCTTACGTGAACCGGCTTACAAATGCTATGCGTTCAGTTAAGCCAGTTCAAACTCGACGACAATCGACAGACACTTTCATCCAACCCGCCTTAAAATATAGTACACACGTTTTTGTACGTCGTGACGCTCTACGCCGACCTCTTGATGCGACTTACGAAGGACCATACAAGGTTTTGAAACGTGAAATAAAGTACTATACGATCGATAAGAATGGACACGAAGAGAACGTCAGCATTGACCGCCTCAAAGCAGCTTACCTAGAAGGTAAACCCTTCGATGTCCAACTCGCCACAACACCGCCGAAACTCGACATGAGCAAAGTCGCCATGCCTCAAGCAACAACCAACGAGCAAGTGGAAATTCAGAAGAGCTCCATAACGCCGATATCTACACGTTCTGGTTGAAATGTACGATTTCCAGAACACTTAAATGAATATTACGTCTATTAATTTTCTTTTCTAATTTTCCACTGTGTGTATTGTTAATATCTATATATACAAAATAAAAAAATTGAATAAAAATACCTTTTATTTTTTAAACTTTACGGTATGCATTTTTCTTTTTTTTACACATTTTCGTATGTTTAAAAAAAATATATCAAAAAAAACCTTTTTTTATTCATGCTAGCGTTGTCAACATATTATGCGTTTTTGTAGCTGTATTTAGCCGCCAAATTGTTTTTAATATATATATATATAAATGAAAGGCACATATTTAAAAATCTTTTTTTTTAATTTCCAGGACGCCTGGAAACGACTAGAAAAAGATAGAAGAGAACGATAACATTTTGTACAATTTTTTATGTAACGACACTTTAGCATAGGCACTGACGGCCAGAAGCTGCACAACATCCAAGCTATCAAAGGAACGTTTACCAATGCTTAACGCATTGGGTTTTATCCTTTGGCTGGTACGTCATAGGGTCCTCACGAACCCATTAGGGGAGGAGTGAGCTGTAGCGGTAAATAATCCCCAAAATAAATAGTTACATAGGTTTCGACATTGATGCTGACCATGTTTGTTTTAGTGGACACTACTAAGTTGAAGGCGCTCGGTCACGCATCACCACCAGATCTCGCCACGCCGTACCGAAACAAGCAACCCTCTCTAGTTTGCCAGCCTACACGTTGCTAACCCATTGTCGCTCCATTCACGATCAAATATAACTTCTCTTCCATCCTTCATTGCCTTCTGATTTCTTCTCATTCGTAAGAGTGGGTTCAATCGTTAGAGGTTGCTCTGGTAATAATCCAAACGTAACTTGGTCATATACCGGGTGTAACTTCAAATAAATACAAAAGTGGCAAAACGAAAGACACTTAACATTCATTCTAACATACTTTATCCAAATTTGATGAGAAATTGTCAGAATCGTCAATCATTGGTGTCAAATGAAGAACTGTGGCTGTTGTTATTTTATCTTTAAATATAGTTGTCGTATTTCTACTGGGATCCGACTCGTCACAAACGAGTAGTGGCTCCGTTAAGGTTTCTTTAGCGGTTGAAATTTGTGTGAAAGCATGTCGACCATTGCTGGCTAGTCGCGGTACACCAAAATAACCATAAGCTGCTAATAATTGTGAATTAATGTAATCTCGGCTAACACCAGTTACATTACTGCAAAGATTATGTTTAGGATTAAAAGGGTCTAAAAATAAGGGAAAATTTTAAGAAGATCGAATAATTCATTTGGGACAATAAGAAAGATGAGTAACCTGTATTCACTAATGCATTTTTATTACAACTGTTATGTTCTCCGACAAACTAAGCCATTCAGATAAATCAGCAAGATAAACATTGTAAGGCGGTCATACCTTTAGACTATCCTTCATAAAATGTAGACTTTGAAGAATGCAATGGGAACCAACCTAGATTTGTTACTAAGACACAACACTAAAGTGTAATAAAACTAGCGAGTTTATGACATAGTGATTAGGTATATGTGTGAAGTTACACCCGGTATATGACCAAGTTACGTTTGGATTATTACCAGAGCAACCTCTAACGATTGAACCCACTCTTACGAATGAGAAGAAATCAGAAGGCAATGAAGGATGGAAGAGAAGTTATATTTGATCGTGAATGGAGCGACAATGGGTTAGCAACGTGTAGGCTGGCAATCTAGAGAGGGTTGCTTGTTTCGGTACGGCGTGACGAGATCTGGTGGTGATGCGTGACCGAGCGCCTTCAACTTAGTAGTGTCCACTAAAACAAACATGGTCAGCATCAATGTCGAAACCTATGTAACTATTTATTTTGGGGATTATTTACCGCTACAGCTCACTCCTCCCCTAATGGGTTCGTGAGGACCCTATGACGTACCAGCCAAAGGATAAAACCCAATGCGTTAAGCATTGGTAAACGTTCCTTTGATAGCTTGGATGTTGTGCAGCTTCTGGCCGTCAGTGCCTATGCTAAAGTGTCGTTACATAAAAAAAATGTACAAAATGTTATCGTTCTCTTTCGTTTTCTTCTGGTCGTTTCCAGGCGTCCTGGAAAACCAAAAGAAAGAAAAAATTTAAATATATGCATTTCATTAATATATATATATGTATATATATTTAAAAGCAATTTAGCGGCTAAATACAGCTACAAAAACGCATAATATGTTGACAACGCTAGCATGAATAAAAAAAGGTTTTTTTTGATATATTTTTTTTAAACATACGAAAATGTGTAAAAAAAAGAAAAATGCATACCGTAAAGTTTAAAAAATAAAAGGTATTTTATTCAATTTTTTTATTTTGTATATATAGATATTAACAATACACACAGTGGAAAATTAGAAAAGAAAATTAATAGACGTAATATTCATTTAAGTGTTCTGGAAATCGTACATTTCAACCAGAACGTGTAGATATCGGCGTTATGGAGCTCTTCTGAATTTCCACTTGCTCGTTGGTTGTTGCTTGAGGCATGGCGACTTTGCTCATGTCGAGTTTCGGCGGTGTTGTGGCGAGTTGGACATCGAAGGGTTTACCTTCTAGGTAAGCTGCTTTGAGGCGGTCAATGCTGACGTTCTCTTCGTGTCCATTCTTATCGATCGTATAGTACTTTATTTCACGTTTCAAAACCTTGTATGGTCCTTCGTAAGTCGCATCAAGAGGTCGGCGTAGAGCGTCACGACGTACAAAAACGTGTGTACTATATTTTAAGGCGGGTTGGATGAAAGTGTCTGTCGATTGTCGTCGAGTTTGAACTGGCTTAACTGAACGCATAGCATTTGTAAGCCGGTTCACGTAAGAATTTATATCCAAGTTTGTCGAGGTGGAAGCGGTTTCCACAAACTCACCTGGCAATCGAAGAGTCGTTCCGTAAACTAGTTCAGACACGCTGCACCCGACATCTTCTTTTACCATGCTTCGGATACCGAGTAAGACTAGTGGCAAAGCCTCTGTCCACTGCGGCATGTTTGTAGCTGAAAGTGATGCTTTCAGCTGTCGATGAAATCTTTCTACCAAACCGTTAGATTGTGGATGGTAGGCTGTTGTTCGGAAGCGCGTCGCTCCAAGAAGTTTTGTCAGAGAGTGGAACAATCCAGATTCAAACTGACGTCCACGGTCTGTCGTTATTGTAGATGGACAACCAAAGTTCGCTATCCATCGTTCGACGAAAGCACGAGCAATCGTTTCAGTAGTGATGTCTTTTAAGGGAATCGCTTCTGGCCAGCGTGTAAAACGGTCCACGCATGTCAAAAGATAAGAAAATCCATTTGATTCAGGTAAGGGTCCTACCAAATCAAGGTGGACGTGGTTGAATCGAGCGTCGGGAGTTGGAAAAGTGCCTAGAGGACATTTATTGTGCTGAGTTACTTTGCTCTTTTGACATGCCACACAGGAGCGTGCCCATTCTTTGATGTCTTTATTCATCCTTGGCCAGCAGAATCTCTGAGCAATTAGTTTAGACGTAGCACGAACTCCAGGATGAGAGAGGTTGTGCAGTGTGTCGAAGATGATTCGTCGATAACTCTTGGGAACGATTGGATGGGCTGTACCTGTAGAATAACCACAAATTAAAGTGTTCTTACCTTTTCCAATCGTCTTTGTTTGGAGTTTAAGCGTTGTTGTGGATAACTCGTGATGAAGATCATTGTCTTCATTTTGAAGTCGAGCTAGTTCAACAAGGTCGATGCCTTGGATACGATTCAAGGCATGTATTCGTGATAAGGCGTCGGCAACTACATTGTTAGCTCCAGATATATGTCGTATATCAGTAGAGAAGTTTGTTACTTTTTTACACGTGGTTTATATATTTTGATATATATATATTTATATATTTTGCCACTACCTAACAAAAGCATACTTCATGCTGAAATCTCACCCTCCCATTTATAAATGCCTCGAAATAAGGCTAAAAGGTCCAAGCTGGATAGCCGTTCTCCCAAAAACCCTGAATCTTCCTCTAATGACCTATTTGCCACTGAACCGCTGATAATAGGCAATCGCACACCACTTGTCAAGGCTATCAACCTGACTGATCTAAATAGTGACATTGCTGACTATAAAAACAAAGTTGAAGAAGTACAATTAGCATTTACCAAAATGGAATCTATCCTAAGTGACCTAACCCCGCTAACCTACTTGCTTGGAAAGCAAGAAGACATAGAAATAAATATGGCAAAGCGAGCTGAAACATTCCTAGATTTTATTGCATCAGAAGTTGTAAAGCGACTCACCTCGCTTCACAAAGCCATCGTCTACAATGTTCCAGGGAATTTTCCACTCAAAAAGGTTAGAGCGACCCTACTAAAGGCTAGTGGCATGTCTCATATTCCATGCGAATGTAACAGACTGCGTAAAAAAGACTGGCAGACTAGCTGCCCAATTCTATTCCACTTTGCATCCATCATAGATTGCAAGCGTTTTATAAAATCAGTAAACTTTATTAGATCCGGCAGTGACTTCAAAAATATACTAATAGTTGCTGATAAAACACCTCTACAACGTAGATCTCTCAACCGTTACGGTGCTGTTGTTTCAGACATAAAAGATTCCGAGTCACAATTAACCACTCCAAATGAACTTCCCAAAACAAAGTCTAAGACGCACTCTGGTGGTAGTACTCCACCACCTAGACTTTGTACTCCACCCAGCCCAACCATACCCATAACTCTACCTAGTATAGTCGCTCATACCCCAATACCTCTCACAACCAACGAAAATGGCAGCGACCTAGTAGATTTAGACATCACTCCCAAAGGGAGTACAGTTATCTCACAAAATAAAGAGGTGAATAGGATCAAACCATACAACTTAATCCACCACCCTACCGTTAAAACAGAATTCATACCTTACCATTACAACAGGCCTAATGCTCTCCCTATCAATAAGGGTCAGCATAACCCCATCCCTAAAATTCAGAGTAATAAAATAAGTAACAAACGCCAAACCGCTGGGCACAATATCTCTGAATCACTAGGTTTGAAGGACAGTGTTAAGAACAGCAACAAGCGGTTCTTCTCCTATCACCCTATTTCTGTTCCGTCGCACAAATACTTTAAAAGCAACAGAATGACCCCGAAGGCTGATTCCAGGAAGAAAAGCCTCCTTCCTCTACCTATATCGTATCTGTCCCAAACAGATAATGGGAATAATTTTAACTTGGGATGTCACCCGTTCTATCAACATAAAAACCCTCCTAAACTTGGAAACTTACGACCTATATACTTTCCTACAGTAAACAGTTGTAACTACAACTACTTGGCTGCATCCCAAAACTCATTACCTAACTACTATGATCCATATGTCACGTACGCACACTCGAACCATTTTTTAGAGTATCCTCGTACGATAACTCACAACCATTCTCACCCCTACTCATTGCCCCCGCAGCCATTACTAAGTCAGCTGATGACGAGCCCGAACACCACCAACTTCCAGTTCTGCCACTACTAAGTAATCAATCTCACAGCACCATATCTCCACTAATCACAAACACTTTGAGCGTAAAAAACGACGATAGCAGTGACAACCTAAACACTGACGCTGCAGAGCAATCACCCATTATCTACTCACTAGTATCTGAACAATGCGAAACTCAACTATCCCCAAGTCAAAGTTTCATCCAGGATTCTAAACCTGACGCCTTCATCCATGACGCCTTAAATTATTTCAACCTCACTGGCCACTCGTTTAGTCTATGCCTACTTAACGCGCGATCAATATGCAACAAAATGATCGACTTAGCTCTGTTTGCGTCAATCTGCCAACCATCAATTATTATGGTAACTGAGGCATGGACTACTCCTAACGTCTCTGATCTAAGTATATCCCTTGATAATTATAATCTGTATCGTAGTGACAGGTTACATGGACGTGGAGGGGGTTGTTTAATATATGTTAACACAAAGTTAAACTCACTTCTGTTTGATACAACAGACTTAAACAAACTACAAGACTCAGTGTGGATTGTTGTGAGGCCTACTGTATCACAGTCTTACCTATTCGGTTGTGTATACCAACAACCTAGCCCATCAATAGAGAATATAAACTTACTGTCTGACATTTTTACACTGGCCTCTTCCCTACCCTTTACAGGTAAGGTCATTTGTGGAGACTTTAACATGCCTGAAATTTCATGGTTTCCCACCAAAACGCCGAAACGCTATGACTTGCTTATGGAAAGCTTAGAGCTTGGTGGCTGGTAACAGTATGTCCGTAACCCTACCAGATATAAAAATATTTTGGATTTAGTTTTTACAAATGAACTTTCCCCATGCACCGTACGTACAGGCAAACAATTCCCAGGTAGTGACCACAACGTTGTTATGTGCAGCTTTGACTTACAGACTACATTGTATAAATGCCCGAGTACAATACCTAGCAGATCCTTCCACAAGATAGACTGGAAAAGCTTCAAGACTTACTTTAATTATCTTGATTGGAACAACTACTTCACGGAAGACGATGCTGATAAGCTGGCTGGTATACTCTACTCCAACACTTATAATGTACTAGATGTAGTAGCACCTCTAGGATATACTAAACCTAGAATCCCGAAGTGTATGCTTATCGCCACTACTGCAAGAAGAAGCCTACGTAAGCATGCAAATAAATTTTATAAACTTAAAGATTTTTCCTCCCTCATAACTATGAAGGAAATATGCATTAAGGCCAGGGCAGAGCGTATTCAGATGGAAGTTGCACTAGAAAAACAGGCTACTGCACAGAATAACTCCATGGGACTTCTCAAGACCTTCCGGAACAAAATCAGTAGCTCTAAGATAAAGGGTGGAAACCTCTTTATCTGTGGCAATGAAGTATATGATGACCCCTGCCGCATAGCTGATGTATTCAGTGAGCACTTTGCCACTTCACTTACTATTGAAAACCACACAGATGGGATCGAGCCCACTCCGCCACTATCATGCGAAATCAGTGATATAGCATTCACTATAGAAAATATTACCAAGGCCATCACTACGCTAAGACACTCATACACTTTGGGCCCTGATGGTATACCAGCCACTGTACTTAAAAATGGTGGCACGGACTTCCATCTGGCACTTCTCAAACTATTTGCAATGTCACTCTCCACTGCATGCTACCCTACCCTTTGGAAAATTACACACGTCATTCCTAAGTTTAAATCCGGACCTGTAGGAAATATAGAGAACTACCGTCCTATTAATCTAACCTCTGTTTCATCAAGAGTAATGGAAAAGATAATCAAGGAGGAATTACTCCAATATTTACTTAAAAACGAACTACTCTTCCCTTCAAAGACCCACTTCATTCATGGTTTGCGTCTTTCCTGAAAGGGAGAAAGCAAACAGTAAAGTTCAACAATAGTCTATCATCGCCTAAACCAATTACCAGCGGGGTTATACAGGGAAGTGTACTGGGTCCCTTATTGTTCGTTATTTACATAAATGACATAAATAACGTTATAAAACATGGTCGGCTGTATTTATATGCGGACGATCTCAAGATTGTTTATAGCTTTAAACCGGACTCTTTAGAAGAAGGCATGACTCTAATTCAAAAGGACCTCGATAACCTAACTTCCTGGAGCCAAAAATGGCAACTACCACTTAACTACAGTAAATGTGGAATCATGCACATAGGCAACCATAACCCTCAGTCCACGTTTTATTTAAATGGGTCAAAGGTCCAAATACTCCAATCAACAAGCGACTTGGGTATTAAATATTCCGGCAACCTAAAGTTCATGGAACATACCTCCTCTATTATCTCTAAAACTAGAAGATTAACAGGCTTCCTTCTTAAAAACTTCCATACAACGGAGGCTAAACTTACTCTGTTTAAGATATGTGTAAGACCTATACTGGAGTACTGCTCATTTATCTTTTCGAGTATGAACAGCATAGATAGAAAACGCGTCGAAAGTGTACAAAGATGTTTCACACGTCGAATTCTGGCAACTAACGGAAACATGGACTACACGACTAGATGTGAAAAACTCTCTTTAGAACCCCTGTGTCGTCGCCGACTACGACACAACTTAATATTCTTCTATAAAGTAATCAACGAAATATCATTCTCGGGTTTCTGTCCCATGTGGAACCAAATGCCTAGATACGAACTTCGGAACTACGAAGCAACATTACTTATCAACAAATACCAAACACAACATCGCGGTAAGTTTTTTATCGTCTTCTACAGCAAACTCTGGAACAAACTACCACAAAATATCCGCACTACCAAATCTATCCTAATATTCAAACGCCTGATCTCCCAATATCTAAAATCAAAAGACTTGTATCAAATCTTCGACGACTTACCACTAAACCTCGAATCAATAAACAATGGCTCATTAGGGTACTAAAACTGCTAACACTAAAATCGTGTACGTTGTAGTAAATAAAAAAAAACAAACATAAAAACGGAAGAAGACTCTAGTTTGAAACTGATTATTTTGATACCACTAATCAAATTTATTTATCTCTTTCTATCGCAAAATCTATGTCTCCATCTTCCCGAGTCTATGGTCTGAACTGGCAAAGAACTGATCTCCTTTAAGCACCTTACTCCAAACGCTGGCCTGGAACGCAATCAATGCACCAACAACTCACCGCTCAAGACTAGTCCACACAAACTGTCTGCCTTATCCAAACTTTAAAATACCAGCCTTATCCTGTCTCTGGATAGTCTCCATGGTTCGTCCTGCTCTCTCGCAGCTATTCCCTGAGATTACAGCACCAGGGACAAAAAGCGCGCGGTTGTTTACTGGAAATGTTCTGTAATACGAAATATACCTCTGATACTGCAGCATTATAAACTGTGAAGCTAGCTACCGTTGGCTTCCTAATTAATTAATACCTTTGTATATCATCAACTCCATAACAATAACTCTACTAAAACTCTGTTACGATTATACAATATCATTGTGATCATGCCTGTAAACTGGTATGCTCTCATGTACAAATTGCAACTTGAGAATAAATTATTATTATTATTATTAAATGTAGTCTAGATGACGCGACTCTCGCGGAGAGTACTTATCTGAAGATGACTTCATAGAAAACATCAGTGGTTTATGGTCGGTGAATATTGTAAATTCCCGGCCTTCGATGGAATGTTGAAAATGTCGCACAGCACAGTACATGGCTAGCAGTTCACGACCAAAAGTGCTGTATCTTCATTCGGTATCGTTTAGTCGTCTTGAGAAAAATGCTAAAGGTTGCCAAGCTTTGTCAGTCCATTGTTGCAGAACTGCGCCAATCGCTGAGTCAGATGCGTCAACCGCGATGCTGACAGGGGCTTCGGTATTGTGATGTGCCAGCATAGTCACATTGGCTATTGCTTCTTTAGTCGCAGTAAAGGCTTTCTTTGAGTCTGCATCCATTGTGACCACTTTTTTATTTCCACGAAGCTGATCCGTTAATGGTTTTATGATAGATGCACAGTTCGGTATAGACCGTCTGTAGAAACTTACCAACCCATTGAAAGCTCGCAACTGCTTGATGGTGGTTGGTTCCGGGTATTCCAGAATAGCCGCCACCTTGTGTTTTTGGAACTCCGCCTGTAGCCCCTAGGGTTGCTGCCGGTCCCAAGCCCGGATAAAGGAGGAGGGTTGGGCATGGGGCTAGCAACCCCATCCCGTAAAACAGCAAATGTGCTAAAAAAAACGCTAACCAGTAAAAACCTTTATAACCATTTTCACTCTGCCCTGGGAGTTGGAAGGTATGTTATGACGCCTCATGGTGAAAGCCGAGTTTCTTCGGAAGCCACGAGGCCGATGTCTCTTCTGACAACCAGAGCAACCATTAATATAGGTACGTGGAATGTCCGCACGCTGTGGGAAACAGGGAGGACCATGCAAATAGCTGAAGAAATGAAAAGATACAACCTGAAGATACTTGGAATAAGCGAAACGCATTGGGTGCAAGCTGGACAGCAACGGTTATCCTCGGGAAATGTGCTTTTATACTCCGGCCACGAAGAAGAAAACGCCCCACACACACAAGGAGTAGCATTGGTGTTATCCCAAGATGCATGGAAGTCTCTTATAAGATGGGAACCTCATGGACCTAGGATCATCACAGCATCCTTCAAGACGAAGAAGGAAGGGATTGCAATGAATGTCATCCAGTGCTACGCACCCACCAACGACAGCCACGAAGACGACAAAGACCAGTTCTACGCGAGGCTGCAGTCAATCATCGAGAAATGTTCAGCCAAGGACCTGACTATTCTAATGGGCGACTTCAACGCCAAGGTCGGAGTGGATAACACCGGGTATGAAGACATCATGGGACAACATGGAGTGGGAGAAAGGAATGATAACGGTGAGAGGTTCGTGAACTTATGTGCCTTCAACAAAATGATTATAGGTGGCACCATTTTCTCTCACAAACGTATACACAAAATTACATGGATTTCACCGGACCACATCACGGAGAACCAAATCGACCACATCTGCATCAATAAGAGGTTTAGAAGGACCATGGAAGACGTAAGAGCAAGGAGAGGAGCCGACATAGCTTCAGATCACCATTTGGTGGTGGCTAAAATGAAACTGAAGCTGAGGAAGCACTGGACAACTGGAGCAGCAGTATTACACAAGTTTAATACAGCCCTTCTCCGTGATACTAACAAACGCAACGAATTCAAATTAATTCTCAGCAACAAGTTTCAGGCATTTCATAATCTACTAGAAAAAGGTGGAACTAATATGGAAGACAACTGGAAAGAGATTAAGGGAACAATAACCTCAACATGTCAGGAGGTTTTGGGTCTCAAGAAACAACACCAAAAAGAGTGGATTTCTGTTAGAACTCTGGACAAGATCCAAGAAAGGAGGAACAGAAAGACAGCGATCAATAACAGTCGGACAAGAGCAGAGAAAGCCAAGGCACAGGCCGAATACACCGAAGTCAACAAGCAAGTGAAGAGGAGCATCAGGTTGGATAAACGGAAGTTTGTTGAGGACCTAGCAATGACAGCGGAAAAAGCTGCAAGAGAAGGAAATATGAGGTTCTTATATGATACAACGAAGAAGTTAGCTGGGAAATTCAACAAGCCAGAACGGCCAATCAAGAACAAGACTGGCAAACCAATCACTGAAGTGCATGAACAACGGGACAGGTGGGTAGAGCACTTCCAAGAACTCTTGAATAGACCAGCCCCAGTGAACCCACCAGTCATCGAAGCAGCAGCCACGGATCTCCCTATAAGCACAGACCCACCAACAGTCGAAGAAATCAAAATGGCCATCAGACAGCTCAAGAGTGGCAAGTCAGCAGGACCAGACAACATACCAGCAGAGGCACTGAAGACAGATATAGAAGCAACTTCAAAGATACTCCACATTCTCTTCAGGAAGATTTGGGAGGATGAACAAGTTCCAGCACACTGGAAAGAAGGGTACCTCATCAAGATACCAAAGAAAGGCGATCTCAGCAATTGTGAGAACTACAGAGGCATTACTCTACTTTCAGTACCAGCAAAGGTCTTCAACAGAGTGTTATTGAACAGATTAAAGGACCCAGTCGACGGCCAACTCCGAGATCAACAGGCTGGATTCCGTAAAGATCGATCATGTACCGATCAAATCGCCACTCTACGGTTCATTGTTGAACAATCAATTGAATGGAATTCACCACTTTACATCAACTTCATCGACTATGAAAAGGCATTCGACAGCGTGGATAGGAGAATATTATGGAGCCTTCTACGATATTACGGCGTACCCGAGAAGATAGTCAACATCATACGAAATTTTTACGACGGACTACATTGTAAAATCGTGCATGGAGGTCAGCTCACAGATTCATTCGAAGTGAAGACCGGTGTTAGACAAGGCTGCTTACTCTCGCCCTTCCTCTTCCTACTGGTCATCGACTGGATCATGAAGACTGCAACATCTGAAGGCACTCTCGGAATACAATGGACAACATCGACGAAACTAGATGACTTGGACTTTGCAGATGACCTAGCTCTTCTTTCTCACACACATCATCAAATGCAGAAGAAGACCAACAATATAGCAGCAGCCTCAGCAGCAGTAGGCCTCAACATACACAAAGGGAAAAGCAAGATCCTCCGATACAAAACAACAAACTCTAACCCAATTACACTTGACGGAGAAATTCTGGAAGACGTTGAAACCTTTACATATTTGGGCAGCATCATCGACAAACACGGAGGGTCTGATTCGGATGTGAAGGCGCGGATTGGTAAGGCACGGGCAGCATTTTTACAGCTGAAAAACATCTGGAACTCAAACCAACTGTCAGTCAATATAAAAGTCAAAATTTTCAACACAAATGTGAAGACAGTCCTGTTGTATGGAGCTGAAACTTGGAGAACTACAAAAAGTACCCTACAGAAGTTACAAGTATTTATAAACAACTGTCTGCGTAGGATTCTTCGGATCTGTTGGCCAGATACCATCAACAACAACCTGTTGTGGCAGAGAACTAATCAACTTCCAGTTGAGGAAGAAATTAGGAAAAGACGCTGGAGATGGATTGGACACACACTGAGGAAACCATCAAACTGTGTCACAAGACAAGCACTGACTTGGAATCCTAAAGGCCACAGAAACAGAGGAAGGCCCAAGAACACATTGCGTCGGGAATTGGAAACAGACATGAAGAGAATGAACAGCACTTGGGAAGAGCTAGAACGGAAAGCCCAGGACAGAGTTGGCTGGAGAATGCTGGTGGGCGGTCTATGCACCACTTGGAGTAACAGGCATTGATTGATTGATTGATTGTGTTTTTGGGGTTGTATACCATTCGCATTTATAGTATGCCCCAGGAAGTCCAACGAGGTTGTTCCGATTTGGCATTTCTGTATGTTTATGGTTACTCCATATTGTTGCAGTCTACTAAAGACTGTGTCTAAATGTTCCATATGTGTTACCTCGTCTGGACCTGCTATCAAGCAGTCGTCGACGTATGCATGGACATAGTCAAGCCCGCGGAACACGTCATCAATGAAACGTTGGAATGATTGTGCTGCGTTCCTCAAACCAAAAGGCATTCGGAGGAATTCGTAAGGCCAAATAAAATGACGATAGCGGTTTTCGGGATATCATTTTCAGACATCGGTATTTGGTTGTACGCCTTTTACCAAGTCGAGTTTTGAAAATATTGTCATTCCCTTCAGAGTGGCCGTTAAATCGTGGATATGCGGTAAAGGGTAACGATCAGGCGTAGTTTGGGGCGTTAAGACGTCGGTAATCACCGGTGGGACGCCAGTCATTGCTATCTTTCTTCGGGACCATATGTAATGGAGATGACCATGGACTACTGGAAGGTCGAATTATTCCCAAGTCAATCATATGATCGAATTCGTTTTTCGCAATCCTTAGTTTTTCAGGCGCGAGTCGGCGTGCTTTGGAGAATACAGGTTGACCTGTAGTCGTGATGTGATGTGTAACATTGCTGGTTACACATGATAATTTCGATGACGCCTTAATCAGATCTGAATACTTGTCGAGTATCGGCTGAAAATAAGGGTTAATTAAATGTTTAAAACGAAGAGGACATAAGCTACAACCTGTAGCCACGGTTCCACTAACGTATAGATTTGTGTTACTATCCACTAATCTCTTTTTACTAGGGTCCACAAGCAAGTTGTGGTGGCTAAGTAAATCCATGCCTATGATGGGTATTTTCACATCGGCGATAGTGAAAATCCAGTGTATGGGTTTTCGTAAACCCACGTTTAAGTAGACGTATCGTTTGCCATACGTAGCTATGTGTTTTCCATCGGCTGCCTGTAAATCGAACGCAGCTTCATGGTGGCGATCAGATGGAGCTGCAGGAAGAACGCTAACTTCTGCGCCAGTATCGACGAGGTAGCGAACCTTCGTTATCACATCAGTGATAATAACAGGCGGCTGCTTCCACCGGCTACGGTTGCCGCTAACGCGTGCCGGCGGGGTAGTTTCCCGATGCGTCAACAATCGGTTTATGTCTAGGGAAACAACAGGGGTCCTCTACACTTCTTGGAATTTTTCCATAGGTGTTGTGGTACCAACACCAATGTGAATTTTCGTTTCGTCGAGGTCGAGACGACGACCTTCTCCGTGACGTACTTCGTCGACGAGGAATCGTTCGGTCGATGTCGTTCCTTTAGGTCAAGAAAACGAGAAAGAGCATTACACAATTTTCGTTACTTCGTTTTCGGTGGCCTGAGGTTTTTCCCGGTAATGGTTATAAACTGATTGTCGCGCGTTCTGGTGCTCTCCCGAATGCGATCA